>APFE031012809.1:155646-216011 GCA_000404065.3 Pinus taeda | reverse complement strand
TATTATTATTTATATTATACTAATTATGTTTATTTATCAATGATATTCTTCTTGCCTAGGTCTCTAAAGAGCAGCAACGTTAATTTTATTATGATAGTTGGTCAAGAATTTCTAACCTCGTTATTGAGATTATTTGCGGGGGTTAGCAAGGGGTTCCAATTTTTGCTAATTTCCATGCCACCATCCCTATTAAAGTTCTTAGGATGTTTAATGATTTCAATAGCTTCTCTAACCTTACGTTTGAAATGGTGTTCTACATTGGCAATGACTTTGGTGTCTTCCAGGCATATATGGTGATTAGTTTTACCTACATGCTCAGCTAGGGCTGAGGATCAGATTCTTTCGTTACGGATGTCTGCACTATGCTCTTTGAGTCTAATCCTAACGGATCTACTAGTTTCTCCTATGTATTGATCCCCACAAGAAAATTTGATGCTATATACTCCTTTTTGCTGAAGTTGCTCTTGGTTGTCCTTAACAGATTTCATTCCTTGTTTAATGGTAGACAAGGGTTTGAATGCAGTCTTTATATTTTTCTTATTGAGGATTTTTTCTATTTTGTGAGTGACTCCTTGGATGTAAGGAAGGTAGGCATTTGAGGTTGGGGTGTCTTTTGTCTTGTTTTTATTATTATCATATTTCGCTTTTTGAATGGCTTTGTATATGCTTTTATTGTTGTACCCTAGGTTGGAAAAAGTTCTTTTAAGGTATGAAATTTCTTCATCAGTATGGTTTATATCAGAGGTTCTATAAGCTCTAGTGAAGAGGGTTTGTAGCACCCCCATTTTTTGGGCAGGGTGGTGATGAGAATCGGCATGAAGGTAGTTATCTGTATGGGCTTTCTTTCTAAAAACTTTGTGACCTATGGAACCATCCTTCCTTCCTATGAGGAGAATGTCCAAGAAAGGAATGCAATTATTTTCTTCTATTTCCATTGTGAATTTGATGTCTTCAGACAAGCTATTGAGATGGTCCAGAAACTTGCTTAGCTCATTCTCGCCATGAGGCCAATTGACACTGGTGTCATCTAGAAACCTGACCCAAGATTTGGGTTTTAATGGATATGAATCCAGCGCCTTCTTCTCGAATTTTTCCATGAAAAGGTTTGCCATGATTGGTGAAAGAGGAGATCCCATAGCAACCCCTGAATTTTGTTCAAATATTTCACCCTAGAAGGAGAAGAAGGTGGAGCGAAGACAGATTTCGGCTAATTTTGCGGTCTGGGGATCTGCTACTTCTTTAACTACCTGAGTAGCTTCATCTAGGTAAATGTTAGTGATCTCCCTTCTAGCTGTGAAGAATTAACAGATTCAGAAAATTATTATGATCTAAATGACTAGATACACGTTGTTTATGAAGAAGAATATTCTGAAGTTGAATATTGCAAAGATCCTGACATTTGCAAATGTAATTTAGTCAGGATGTTCATATCAATATCAAATGAAAGCTTAGATCATGATGAGCTTTCTAGAAATTTTTTTACACAAATGGTTAATGCTGATGATCCAAAACTCAAAGAAATGTATAAAGGATTGTTGATGACCCATCTTCAATAGTCCAAGTCACAACAATATCAAGAATAGCAAAAGTCACAGATAAATCATAGACATAGCTATATTCCTTTTGTAGCCTTATTTTTAGTTGATGGTCTAACAAGACAATTTAGACAACAAACAATTGAAGATGATATTCCTCAAACACTTCCTACAATTATTTAAGCTATCAAAGATCTCAGAAAATAAGTCATAGAGAATAGAAGGCTATGCAATGAAGCACATCAGGGGCACAATATACATTCTTTACATGCACAACCCACAAAAGGATAATATTCATAAACTGAATAGAAAGAACCAGAAAGACAACTTGATCCATATCATGATCTAATGAAAGGGATTCTCAAATCTGAAGAATTTGATATTCCAGATGAATAATTTGAGGATCATAGATCTGGATTAGGAATGAATGCAATGAACACAGATGTAATGTATTGTGTAAAAATGAAAATCAGAATTGGTTCTTCCATAGAGTTTTGGAAGGTTCTAATTGATACAGGTTCAAGATTGAACATAGTAAGTAGCACTGTAATTCCCTATCCTCAAAGACAAAAGACAAAGTGTCCAGGATTTGTTACTACAAGTTGAAAAATGAAGACAACGGAAGAAGCTATAATAGATGTCTTCATTTCTCAATCTGAAGGAATTCAAGTTTATGCTCCATTAGTCACGGGCTTGATTGTGCTATGTACTTAGGAACTCCTTTCCTGAGCAATTTCAGAAGACATGGAAGCACTTATGATGAAAAATCACATAAATGGGGATATTTTCTTCTCTTCAAAGGTATAGATTATTTCTATCCTTTTATTCATTCCAATTCTCCTAATAGATTGAGAAAAATTGACAAGTTACAAAATACCTTGGCAAAGATGGAGAAGAAGAAAGAAATGCTCAAGATTGATGAAAATCTTCTGAAAGGCAAATTTGAAAAAGAAATAAGTGAGATCTCTCAGAAACTAAAATATTGTTGTTTTCAAGATCCGAATTCCTTTTGGCATATTCATAAACATGAAGTAGAATTGCCTTTGAAAAAGGAATTTCATGAAAAACTCAGAAGATCAAAAGAAATATCGATGAATTCTGAACAACTCAGGTATTGTAAAGAAGAAATAAAATCCTTACTGCAAGAAGGTTTGATGAGGAAGTCTCATAGCCCTATTGCCTGTTTTGGATTTTATGTCAAAAAACATTAAGAGATTATCAGAGGAAAACCAAGATTGGTAGTAAACTACAAGCCTCTGAATAATATTCTTGATTATGATGCTTATCCCTTGCCAAAGCCCTCAGTGCGTTTGTCTCACATATCACAGTCAAAAATCTTTTCCAAGTTTGATTTAAAGTCTGCTTTCTAGCAAGTAGGGATAAAAGAAGAAGATAAGCGGAAAACAACTTTTTCAGTACCAGAAGGACATTTTGAATGGAATATTATGCCCTTTGGACTAGTAAATGCTCCATCCACCTTGCAGAGGATTATGTATGAAACTTTTGAACGTATGGATGATTCTTGAATAAATATATTGATAATGCTCTAATTCATTCTGCAGATATTCCCTCTCATATAAAGCATCTTAGTATATTCTACAAGAGAGTCAAAGGAAAAGGTATAGTTTTATCAGGTTCAAAAACAAAGTTATTTTAGACTATGATAGATTTCTTGGGATATGTGATTCAATATGGATCATATTACATTATGCAACACAGTATTGATTTCATAGATAAAGTATTACATTATTAAATGAATAGAGTAAGTCTGGTTCTTGGTCTTTTTGAGAGGAAATTGAAGATAAAATTGAATTTCTTACCTCATTTTCATGCACATATTTGGCTAGGGTTTCCTTCGCATCATTGAGTTAAATCTCCACCTCATGCATATTTTCAAGAAGCTTTTGCTTCACCTCCTTCATGGCCATCAACTACTCTTGAAGTATAGTGTTCTCCTTCATATCTTCATATAGCTCTTGCACCATATCTCTCATGATGATAATCTCTTGCAACATCTCTTCATCAAAGAGTCTTGTTAAGGATGATGGGTTAGAAACATCACTTGTTTAAGTTGCCATCACACTTGTAATGCATCAAAAGGCTTCACAAAGCTTCAAAAACGTTTCTCAACAATCAAGCATCTCACTTCTTCAGCTTACACACATAAACTTGCACACAGTTAAATTATCCTTGCATAAATACAAAAGAAATAGCTAATTTTATAGCTAACCTTGGCAAACCATCTCAGGGTTAAAATGATATAACAATTTCTCTTTTTCCAACTTGATCTGAAATGTTGCGTAAACTTGTTAATGCTATGCAATCTCCCTCATCAGTATTTAAAATGTGTTTAGGATCGTCTCAAATTAACTAAAATGTAAAGGCTTATGTGTAAAGTTTTGAGTGTCTTTTATGAGAAATTCATGAGGTTAATTAGTTGTTTAAAAACACATATACAACAAGTAAGAAGTAGAGAAGTAAAATACAACAAAATCATAACACAAAGTTGATAAAGGGTTTCATCCCTACTAGGCTACATCTCCTTGGAGCTACTCCAATGCTAGGCCTTTTTTGCATTAATGGTCAATTCTCTGATTACATGCACCGCCAGTGCTCCAATGGATTTGGAACTTACTACATTGGATTTAGAAGACCCAAAAACCCCAAAAATGACTTTCCAAGCTCTACATTTGGACTTTAGCTGATCTAAGCTTGACCTCCTCTCCCAATGGCCCTTGGCTTCCTTAAATTTCAACATAGAAAAATCACATAAAGAAGTTCCTTTCTACCTCTACAACCTATTCCATTATATTCATAGCATCCAAATAATCTAGGAATGACTCTTTCTGAGCCAAAATTGGTCAAAAACTGCCAAAGTTATGGCTTCTTCATTTTTTCCTAGGAAATCTCCACTAAATATGGAAAAACTCGAGTTAACTCCGCCAAATTTGGAGTTTGATCCAGATTTGATGGATCCACCAAAATCTTTTCTAACCTAATCCATCATTAATTAAATGATAAACACAAATTAATTAGCACTAATCTCGCTTAGCATATTAATTTGGCGGTTAACATCTGTTTTGGTCACATGCTCACAGTTAGTGTTACCTAGCAGTTACGTAACCGCTAGTGGTTAACATAAAATGCTAGAGGTTTAGTGGTGGTGGTAAAATGTGAAGGTTAACCATTAGCTATTAATGTTAGTGGTTAACTCCAAATCTACCATGGTTTAAGTTTCAAATACAATTTGTGACCGTTATGTTAAGTCCAATGGATTTGGTGTAATTGTGGTGCGTGGTGTTTCTGTGGGTGATTTCGTGGGTTCAACTTTGTCAGCCTCCAAACAAACCTTTGATTGTCCTTTGAGAGGGCACATGGTGGCCTCCGAGCTTGCCATGTGTCACCCTCTCATTGGTCCACCAAATATGCTTTAACTAATAACATGCCGCCAAGTGTCAAGATGTGCTTGACCCACCTATGGGAATATTCTAGGAATATATTCATTGATTCCAAGGAATATTCCCTAGGATATTATTTTTTCCAACGGGGTTGTATGGATCCCTAGTTAGCATCCTAGTCAGCCTATACCAAAATTTGCCTATTTGACCAAATGATCAGAATGCTCTAACTTTCTCATATGAACTTTATTTTGTGTGAAACAAGTTGCATTGGGATCGTATCAGCAAGACAGATGTGATTGTTTATGTTTTGATTGATTCCAAGAATTTTTATTTTTGAGAAAAAATTTTCCCCTAATCTAGATTCGATCAAACATCAGGGTAGAAAAGGTACATAATTGTATGCACTAATTATTTTACAAAGTGGATTGAATCCAAGGCTTTTAAGGTAGAAACAAGAGAGAAAGTGGTTGAGTTCGTAAGGGAGAATGTGTTTTACAAGTTTGGGTACCCTAGAAAGCTAGTCACTGATTATGGAGCTCAATTCACCTCACACCTAATGGAAGATCTATTGAGGCAGCATAAGATAAATCACAAGAAGTCAAGTACTTATCATCCTCAAGGAAATGGGCAATTAGAGGTTACCAATAGAGCATTGGAATGCATTCTTACCAAGGTTGTGGGAAGCAACAAAAAATATTAGGTTGATAACTAGTGAAGGTCACTTGGGCCTATAATACAACTTGGAAGACAACCACTAGCTTCACCCCTTACGACTTGGTGTATGGGAATAAGGCTCTTCCTCCATTGATTTTGAGTACAACACAAACAAGAGAGGTTGCTCTAGCTGAATAGTTTAGATTAATTTATGATGCAGGCCTTCCTATACACATAAGTGACTCAAGTATAAAGAAAGGTTTGGAATGACAAAAAAAATCAAAGATTGTTTTTTTCAAGAGGTGATTGGGCTCTCCTATATGACTCCACGTTGAAGGAATCAAAAGTAAAATTAATAACCAGGTGATTGGGCTCATATCTGACAAAGAAGTTCCATGACAATGAGGTTGTGCAAATAGGGATCATTGCTGAAAAATGTATCTCCTTGTTGGTCAACGGATAAATATTAAAAGCCTATAAAAGACATTTGTGAAGGGAAGAGTTAATGAGTACCATTAGTAAGGAAGTGAATGTTCTTGGAAATGTCTAAGCTTCCAGCTCAGTAAATTCTTAAAATTGTTTTATTTTTGAAGAAAATGAAAAAAGAAAAAAAACAATAAGGGACCTAGGTGAAAACCCCTATGAGGCATTTGAGGACAACTTTTGGGTTGAAACCCTACTTGAGGAAGCCCATGATTGAGAAAAGGAAAACAAAAAGATCCTTGGGTGAAAACCTCCCTTGAGGTGCCTAGTGTAGGTAGACAAGTTGAAAACATCCTTTGAGGAAACCTTTGTGTCCTTCAAAAAAAAAATGAAAGAAGAAAAAAGAAAGAAAGAAAATGACATGGAAAAGACCTCAAACCTGCCCACTAATAAAATCTTGTATTTTTTGTAGGTTTTTAAAGGAAACAAAGGACTTAGAGTTCAAAGGTGTTTATGGGTTGAAATTTATTGCAAACATCTAAGAGGTCTCCCTAGTGTGAAGTCCCAAATAGACCCAACACCATTTGGGATAGGAGCCCCATCCAGTATGTGGCCCTGACTTCCACCCTCAATGTTTTCTGCTCTTGGTTATCAAATGAGAAGGTGTCAGAGTGGGGCAAGAATGAAATTCTCAGGAAACAAAAAAAAATCAGCCCAAGATTAAAAAACTGCAGAAACAGTTGTGAACAAGTCTCAACAATAATATGAAGAAATATACGATGAAAGGGATTAGTGAGCTAAAACCCCATCAGACATAATAAACAGGAACGTGCCAGAATTCAATTGTGAAGTAGCTCAAAATAGGTCGATGACATGGCAAGGAATGAATAAACATAAATTAGAAAGTGAAACATACATGCAACCACTATGTATCAGTAGATAACAGGTTGCGTATATGAAAGCACACATACAAATATGGTGAGGTACTAGACAACTAATACAACCCCCATGATTAAGCATCTAAATCAGTGCCAAAGATAAAAGAAAACATCTTATTAATATTGTTGCAACTTTAAATACATATCATGAAATTGGTCAATACCCAATAGTGGAACATGTGTTGTTTACTTTTGTTGCCCAATGCCAAAACCCAAGCCCCACTGCAAATCCAATCTACTGGCTACCAAGAGCTGAGTGGCCCTAGCTCTCAAGCATAAATCAACTATCTATATTGGCCTCAACTCAAGTGCTAGAAACACTTTAGATGAGGGATGAGGGCACATTTATAGAGGTCAGGTGACCGTTCACCTACTGTGACCTTTGGCCTTCCCTCATGCCCTTTCAAATACCTTCATGCCACTTGAGCTTCCACACTACTCTATGATGCCTACTGCCTATTACAGGCTTACTTGATCTCAGCCTAACTACTAAAAACATAGGAGAACATTTACATCATGACGAAAAAGAAGAAGAAGATGTAAAGGGTTTTTATAGAACCTAGAATGCTTATCACCAAGGTGGTCACTAGAGTGCAAGACCAAATTGTATGGTTCCTTGGCTGCATGGAATGCCATCATGGTTGCCATAGTGTCTCGATCAATTATGTGGAGCCAACTTGTTCAATGGTTGGGAATCCTAGTTGTAGGGTTTCCCACAAGTAACCATAGATCTCTCCTCATAGGTGGAAGTTATCGCTCTCCTATACCCTGTAAGAAAGTAACCATAGTTATACGGGATGATAATCAAAGAACCATGCCATAAATTTAAAATAGATAAATAAATAACAACAATCACGAAAAACCAAAATGATCTTTGGACCCCTTGATAGTCCTATCCTGTGATATGGTAGTGCCAGAGCAGGTGGATTTGTAGGGTCTTCCTAGAATTCCATATCATCGTTTGTGGGTTTAATCATAGTGAATCCA
Source organism: Pinus taeda (assembly GCA_000404065.3). NCBI lineage: Eukaryota > Viridiplantae > Streptophyta > Pinopsida > Pinales > Pinaceae > Pinus > Pinus taeda. The sequence continues at coordinate 208,073 of APFE031012809.1, read as the reverse complement.
AATAATAACTTCTCCCTTAACTAGTCCAACCACCACTAGGATAGAAATATCCTTGTGGAAACAAACATAAGATATTATCAATGAACATTATCTCCCTAGTGTCGGTTGGTGGGTTTCCCTCTTGTCCAAGTGATTGACTATACTCTGAAGTAAGAACCGTGATACTGCACCTATAAAATATATCAAGGTTTAGCATGTTGATTTTAGATTAAAATTTCTCAATATGTTCCTTTCATGGTTCCACCTGATTCCCCATAAATATAGAGAGAACCTCATTTGCTTATGAAGCATCTTCCCTTGTTAGTTGATTCAGGTTCCTTGTTGTTGGATCCAAGGTTGTTTCCCAAAATTTTAAAGGCATCCTCTCTCCTATTCCTTTGAAGTGCTCGATGTAATATGATGCATTTGATGGAGGACACTTTTGCAATTCCTTTAAATCACCATCATCGAAGCAATAATGAGCATGTGTAACCCTCTTAACATTGTATAGTGGTGGAACTCTTCCTCATAAACATTTTACTAATATATGAAAAAAATTTAATAGAAGAGTGTGAATATGATCACTATCTACATCAGCATCTATAAGGATGATGATCTTATGATATCGTAAAGCATTTTCTTGAAATCCTCACCCTTCACTGCAAGTCCTAATCCAATGATAAGATCTTGAATTTCTACATTTTTATACATATCTTCTTCAACTTTACTTTCAATTTTGAATATCTTACCACGCAGAGGCAAGATAGCCTAAAATCACCTATCTCATCCTTTTTTTGCATCCCCTGCAGACTCTCCTTCAACTATAAAAAATCTTAGATTCATAAGGATCTAACACAGAGCAATCAACCAACTTTCTAGGAAGTGAAGAGGACCCTAAAATGATTTTTCTCCTTACTAATTATCTTGCCACTTTTCCTACCATGAATGCCTTGTACACAGCTAAAACCTTTGAGAGAATGAATTCTAGAACTTGAGGATTACATTCAAAACACTTATGTAAGATATCCCTGAACAAATTGGTTCACAATCCTCCTCACCTCTAGATTTGCTAACCTTGTCCTTGTTTTCCCCTCAAACTCTGGTCTTGAAAATTTAACTGAAACTGCACATGTCAACCTTTCGCTCACATGTTTACCACTAAGGTTATCATCCTCTTCCTTGATAAGATTTGACTTCCTTCCAAGGTTATTCATTGTACTGGATAATGTAGCTTTCACACCATCCATATGAGAACCTTGATCACTTGTTTGGATACCGTTTTCATATCCCAACAAGGTGTTTGTATATGCATTAGAGCACCACTGAAGGGCTAAGTCAACAATGAGTCCATCTCTTTCCTTCTTAAATGAGATCGTTCCACAAATAATTGCCTTGTCACAATTTAGCCAATAGACGTATTCAACTAAGCCTACAAAATATTGATATCCGTTATAGGTTATATTTGTTGCATTGAAACTCTTCTCCATAAAGGTTATATTTACCTGTGGGTTTAGAAATGTAAGCTCTCTAACATGTCGAGCTATAGTGTTATAGTTAAACATTGTCATGATTGTGAATACTTCCTAATATGCCCAAAACCTTACACATGTTCCTTGATGAAATTTGAATTCATCTAAAATGTCATGAGAGGTGAGTTTAGTCAATCGCCATGCACAAAGATTTGATCCCATTCCTTTCCATCACGCCATCCTGTCTCTTCCAATTTCTTAGACAAAACATCCACTATAGAGACACTAACACCATGCAATCCTCTCGAAACATTATAGTCGTTGCTTTCCCCACCGAAATTGCCTCCAACATGAAACACCATCAAAATAACATTTAAAGAAGACTTCTTTGTAGCATGATGTAAATCTATGGGAATCCCAGCTTGAGCCTCATCTATGGCATTGTCAAAAACTTCATAAACTAAATGATGGAAACAACGAGATCCAGTGCTTGCAATGTACATCCCTGACCAGTTTCGTACTGGGTGTAGACCTCCTAGAACCAAAATATGTCTAGAATTAGAAGACTTTGAAGCAGTTGGATTTGATTAAGGGTCTATGGAACTAGTTGATGACATAAAAACATGTATGTTCATAAAACATCTTGTAGGTGTGAAATTTTTAATCCTTTTGAAGGTGCATGCTCTCTGGCATCAAAGCATATTAGCAGTTTCATGTCAAGGGAATACATATGCAACTGTATCATAGTTCATTGTATCTCGACGACATCTTCGGTTGACTTCCTAAAAAGAAGGAAAAATTAAAATAAGTTAGTCTACATCAGTGATATCTTCATGTGAAAACAAATGAGTAAATAAAATAATTCATTTCAGGAGCCTAAACAATAAATGATCCAAACTAAGATGTTATAAATTGTATTGTTTGATTAAAAACCTACTTAAGTTTGGAGGCCAACTCAATATTCAAGTGCTTTCATGGATCTATCAATTCCAGTATATTTTGATATTACATAATGCCCAAGGGGATGATGCACTCATTGAGCGAGTTCCTTGAACCATTTATGAATGTTGGACTATTGACTACTACGATCTAGGGCTTCGAATCTACATGGGAATGAGAGCCTTGTTATAAAGCCTAATCCACAAGGTGGTGTCAAGAACCAATCATGAACCTAGATTCATATGTCATGCAGTAATTTCTTCCATGATGCCAGACAATGTCAATGGGAATTCACTCTTAGAGGGATGCAAATTAGGTTAAACGATGAGGGGGGTCACTCTTATGACAACCTAGGGTTTCTCCCAGACCTTAATATTGTCAATCGTAAAGGAAGTCAACTTGAATGTGTTATCACTCAGGTTGTTCCTTACTTCCTATAAGGAATACGGCCGTGGTAACTACTAACCAATCTTTTAGCTGCAGGTCCTAGCCTACCTGCAACTAGAGAGGGCTCTCTCTTTGAAATTTAGCTTTGTTTTGGAGTATTTTAGGCTAGTTATGATGAACAGGGTTTGGTTTTAAGTTTGTTGGATGGTGATCTCAGACAGAGCTGGGGTGAAAGTATAAAACGATTTTTTCCATTAGGCAATGGATTCACTGAAAGTGGAATATTGAAAGAGTTTCTTGGTGAAAAGGTAGTGCAACAAAGCAGGATAAGCAAGCTAGGAACAATTTTCAAATCTGTAAATGATGGAATGAAGTCAGGGAATGAAAGGCGATCAAGAATCTTTCATTATACTGGAAGAGGGAAAGTGTATGAATATTATGCAGGAGAAGTTGAGGATTCCTAAATAGTATTCAAAATGAAAGAATTAGTGCAAACATGAGCAGTTAAGAATTCATATTCATGACTAATTCTGAAGAAAACATAATTGACAACAGAGATTGAACATAGGGTGCATTCAAACAAATCCTATGTTATTCTTCTTCTCTGTTATCAAGATCATGAAACATACATGGAATTTATGAATATAGAGAACATAAAACACAGTTTAGTATAACTTATTGTTCGATAGCATGACACAGGAATTCTGTAGCAGGTCCCAGAACATCCAATCCACCTTCAGATGATTCAGAAATAGTGAACTTCAATGGAAATTTGTATTAATACAGTCTGATATTTTATAGCGCAGTTCAGAAATAAAATCACCAACCCCCCAAAATACATCTCTTTGACAAGTATATATAGCAGTTTACAAAATATCCCATAGGGAAATATCTGGACATTAATGTATCCATCTACTCTGACATAATCAATAACTTGTTTGTGGAAAAATCGCGCAGCATTAACTGAAGGATTAAAATCTCTTTACTCATTGTAGCAGGTGTCCTGTTTACAGTTGACCTTTTAATTCTAGTAGTCGGTGGGTCACCGCTTCCTTGATGTGTTGTGTTGTTATACTGTCCTGTGCCACCTGGTCTGCGCTTTTGAATATTTTAGCGCTAATTTCACCCACTGTCAGTTTGATTTTCTAGTGGCCAAACCATATAATGCAACTTGCATGTTATGCAGACAATGTACAGGAAGAGAATTAAAATTACTTCAGAATCCAAAGCAGGCTTTTCCACCATTCCTCTGTTGGCAGTTGATGCTTTCTTAACTTGTATAATGTCTCGTCAGCTTCAGTATATGTATAATAATTCGGCCAAACTGGAAAAGGTGTGCTATCTCATGCTCTATGTAAAATAAATCTTCTAGTTTATCATATAAACTCTTCCCTGTGGGAGGGACTGCTTCTTCTGTGCTGCTTGATGATGATGTGATTTGATTTTGTACATAGGTACTCAGCCTGTTCGCATATTGTTCTTGTTTTAGCAGCCTTCCAGTGCTAGTGACTAGGCTGGGTAAACCTTTGGTTTGTAAATTTTAAAGCTTCTATCTAAAGGCATTTACCTCTATCTGCATTTCTTGGCATTTTCTTTCTATGGTTTGGACAAAATTTCTCATGGTCAGCACCTTCTTGACTCTTACAATAGTCTCTGTCCTGTTCTGGATGTTCAGTTCTGCTAGCTGGTCACCAGTACGAGTATTCAAAAAGTGAATCAATCGATTGGCTTTCTCAAGCTTATCTACCAATAATGTTCTGGCCTTATGAGTTTCATGCTGAGCTACAACCATCAATTCTATTTGGTCAAAAATGGTTTGTATTGCTATCCATTGATCAGCAAGAGATTGGCCAATTTTATTCCACAAATTTGTTTTTATTTCGGTCAGGGTTCTATGGAGAGTGAGGTATTTCTCCAAGGCCTTTATCTTATTTTCTAGGGCCTTTACTTCCTTGGTCTTCTCAGCAACTGTCATCTTTGATTTATCATAACTAGCCTCAATCTTGGCTAGCTTTTCCTTGGTCTCCTTCATTTCTTCCATTTGTAATTCCAGAGCCTTAATTTCCTTCATCATGGCTTCCATGCTCAAGCTGGCCTCTTGCACTGTTGTTGTTGTAGTTGCTTCTGAAGTTTATGCACCTGCTGCTGAAGTTGAATCTGGGGGACGTGCTGCTGTAGTAACTGTTGTTGGAGGAGCTGTAATTATTGGAGCTGTTTGGGATGGTTGAGGGGCCAACTCTGGTTGTTTCCCTCGTTGAGCCTCTTCCAATGTTTTCTCTGTTTCTAATATCCTTTGATTCATCCTCATAAGTAGACTAACCACATCCTCTACTTCCTGTTGTTGCGCCACTTCTGCAGTTTGAGGATGTATGGTGACTAGCAGCTTCATTTGTTTACTCAGTGCTTCTATGTCTTCCTCCTTTTTTCTAATTAAGGCCTGTGTGCCTTTGGGATCTTTGGGATCATGTCCCAACTATATGATGATCTCTTCCAAGGATTTTATCCTATTATCCTTGGCCAATGATGAGGCCTTTTCCAGCTCTAACTGGGCAGAACTATTATAGAAAGAGTTCTACAATCTATGGGCCATTAGAGCCTTATCTGCTAATGTGGAATAAACCATTTCTCCCGCCTGCTTATGTAACTCAATCTGGTCTATTGGATGTATATCTTTTTCCAGCACCTCCAGATTAGTTCTGATGTAATCTATAGCTGACTGTGGCTGCTATGTAGTAGGTCTGAAATGACTGAGAGTCATCTTCCCTTCTTGCATATAATATGCTGCCATTAGTCTTTGTTGATTCGTTGGTGCCATTCTCATCAATTGATTGTAAAGCTGAAACCTTATTGGCTCGTTTCTAGCTTTAATATCTGTGAATGCTCATTTGATATCTGAGCCTTGCTTAGTCTGTTGTTTGGAGGATGAAACCTCCCCACCTGGTTATCTCTCTTGCTCCTGCTGAAAGGAGCGGGCCGATGTTTCCAAAACAGGAGGGATCTGCTGTTCAAAACTCCCCTCACCCCTGATATTTCCTATGGTTTCTTCTGTAATTTCCTCCTCGGCATAGGGTTTAGCCTCTGTCTTTTTTCCCCTTGCTGGTCTGTGGATGCCCCTGTGGGTGTGCCCTCTATTCTGTCCCTCTTTTTACCTCTTTCCTCATTATGAGGAGTTTGTAGCATAGGGATTTACGGTGCCTTTGTTTGTGTTGCAGGGCTTTGTTCTTGACACTTTTCCTGAGTTGAGGATGGTTGTTCTTCCATTGTGCTTTGCTGTTCTGAGTGCTCAATGTCCTTGCCCTTTCCTGCAGGTAAAATGGTTTCTTTAGCTGGTTGTTGTGAAGATGTAGCAGTTAATGTGCTTGCTCCAACCGGTTGAGGCTGTGTGAAGGTGACTTGTGAAACATAATCCAGGTCAATAATTTTCTCAATTTCTTTCATATCTTTCTCTAATTTGTCCTCTTTAGTGAGCTCTTCATCATCTAATGTGCCCTCTACCCATTCTTGTTGATCGGCATATTGTTCAATGTAGGGGATTGGTTGGTGCACATATCCTGAAAGCCTGTGTCTGATTCTTCTAAGGCTTATGAAATGTTCAGGGTCATATGGTGCCCAATAGAAGCTCTATTTCAACATGAGTTCTTGTCTCAGCATATTGTCTGCATCTTTCCATGCTTCTTCCCTTTTGTTGAAAGCAAAGGGACCCAATTGATGTTTTATTTTAAGCTGTGCTTTCTTATTTTTCCCATGGAAATGAGTCAAGTCTGCATTACTGAACTGCCTGAAATATTCCAAGGAAAAAATTCTTATGGGGACATATCTTGGCAGCTTATAGGGAGACAACTCACACCCATAAATTCTGATTACTATGTGGTTTTGGTAGATGTACCAATCACCAATGCTGTAGCCCTTTGAAAGATGCAAGATTCTTTGCATTTCAGCAGTGAGTCTGGTAGGAGGAGTCACCATTAATAGGCAAGTCGTTGGGTAGATGAATAGGTCAATCACCTCACAATATGTGTATGGAGAATAGTGGACTTCATGGAAAGCTGAGGTCCAACAGATGACAGATCTCCTTTCTCCTTTTGGGTCTAATCTCCTGAGAGGAACCTTGAAAGTATCTGGGTGATAGTACAGCAGCAGGTGGTAAATGTAGGAGGTGTACTTAAACACTCTTTCTCTCTCCATCATCATGAATTTTTCATGTATTTTGTTTGCTATGAAGGTGGCATAGTCATACATGATAGCAGGGGGCTGTCCTGGAGTGAATATGGTTAAGAGCAGAAATACAGTCTCATCCACAAATTCTCCTGTTTTGCATCCTAGAATGTAGGAAATCATATCCACCATGAGCTTGCATGTTTCATTAAACGAGGCTTGATGATAGGGAGGAGGATGATCATACTGGCACTAAGGATCCATAAACAGCTGACTAACTCTTGATATTTCTACCTTAGAGAGCCTTGCACCCTGATCAAGCAAGAGTTTCATTGTAAGGGGATCCAGAGGCTGAGGAGGCTCAAAGTTCAACATTTCGTTTATGGATTGAGGAGTGATATAGAATAGCACAGACCCATCTAGACTGAGAATTGCTCTCAGAGTGGGGTCATAGTTTGCATGACATAGATGAACGAAATCAGGCAACACATTGACTGATGGGAGGTAATAGATGGGCATACTCGATTGCCAAATTCCTAGAATATCTGTGTTATTTCTGTGATTATTTTTGAATTGGCACACAGTTTTGAGGTGAGAATTCAGGCCCATCATATCATTAATCTGGAAGTCTCTATCCGCCAAAGGTAGCCACTCTAGGTCCATGTGTGGAGCATTCAAAGGAGCAATGTTCAGGGCTACTGGAGTCTCGATATTTTATACTGCTGGTATTGATTACAATATAGGTGTAAAACAACGATAGGAAGTAGAATTTAGGCTCTGAGGCTATTGCTAGGAGTATGAAAACTGATTTTTTATTTCAAACCAACCTCATTGTATAGAGTTTATGGTAAACAACAAAGTTGCAACATTCAAACTAGGTTTTTTACATAAATTGGTTGAAATTGTAGGCTCTGTGGACATAATGCCGAGAAAACAGAATTGAATTTTGCCCGAAGGGGCATAAGTTTGCAGAGGAAAAAGTAAATTGAGGATTCCCTTTAGGAAACAGGTTACAATCAATGAAAATAGGGCGCTGGAGTATTTTAACTCAATGATTAGGCAATTTCTGTAGTTTGTAGGTGAATATGGATGCACAGTGTGTTGGAATGGCTCATTCGCAGAGGGAATAACTTCAAATTGGCATGTTTGTTTTGAATTAGTAGCTCAAATGGTGTTTGTAGTACAATGAGCGATAGGTAGGAGTGCTTTTAGAAGAAAAATACAGGTTCTTTCAGCAATTTAAACAGAAAACTTGAGAAACAGGGCTTTCAAGCTGGAAAATGGATAAATACATGTGTCCAGGGCGCCGAGGATGGTTTAGCAGGCACAACTTGGGCTGCAGAGTTGAGTTATGCAGTCGAGTTGGCGGGTTGGTCGACAATATCAGCTCCAGAAGTGAAATAGAGAAAAGGCATGCACATTCTTTGCAAATACAACAAAATAGAAATAGGCGAAAAACAATCGTTTTCACGACTTTTTGACCAAATTTGGACATTTTGGTGCTTTTTGTGTTTTTCCAGGATGACGTCATCATGACGTCCTTTTTGTCGTGTAGTGAGTATGGCAGATGATGTGGCGGCTGACATATGCGATGACGTGGCTCATGACACAGTTGCGGGGTGGTGACGTCATGTGGTGACATAGCAGTAGGTACAGTGTGGTGGCAGCGATGTGGACGCAACATCATGCAGTGACGTAGGCAAGAGGGGAGGGCGGTAAGTGGTTTGCGTCAGACTGCCTTTGGTACGGGAGCGGTAAGTGTCACAGGCATCCCAATGCAATAGGAAGGGGACAAGTGTCCCGGTGTATGACGGTGAAACCATTGACCATCGGGTACTAACATACCATTACAGAGGGGCGGCCAATATTGATGAAGGTCGTCGGATCTGCGGGAGGCAATCCGACGTGGACGGGAGGGAAATGTGAGCGATGTTTAGCAGAAAAACACGTACAATAAACTTTGATTTTTGCATAGTTTCGGGTGGGTTTACACCTTAGGCTATAGGTTTAATGTGTGTTTGGTGCGGGACTATGGTTATTCGTTTAACCAAATGTTAAACGAAATCCAACATAAAATGTAATGCGCAGAGGGTAATAGGGTATAATTGGTGTGCGGGGGGGGTTTGATATGGTTATTTATTTAACCGAGTGTTAAATAAATCCCAAGGGTTAATGAACGTGGATGGGTTAACATAGAGTCCCAAATGGACCTAATATTTCCCGAACTTATATTATTTGGCTATAGTTGCCATTTGGAGGGGATATATTAGATTTTTTGGGTTTTAATATAGTTTCTTGTAGAATAGGGGTGGGAAATGATTTAGGGAGCTATACAATAGGGTTAGATGTTAATAGGAGTTCTATGGGATGAGAATGAATGGACAAATGTTAAAGAGATGAAAGAGTATGGAATGACCATTTTTTCAAATTCGTTTTTAATAAAAATGGAGTGAAACTGGACTTTTTGGGCAAATCCCAAGGTCCTTGAGGGGATGTTAGTGAATGATTTCTAGGGGAATGAGAGGGGAAGTTAGTCATGCTTCCAGTGTTGTACCACCAAATAACTGCCATGGTGCCAATTCATAAATGAGATGAGTCCTTCTTGTCAAGACAAAGAGTAATGATAACCTTGTTTCTACAACCTCAAACTACCTACCTAACCTAATACAACTAACATTTTTTCTTCCTTTGGATTGGGTGCACTTGAACTAGCAAACCCTGATTGTCTTCTTTTCCTTTAACTACCCTCCTTTCTAAATGTACCCTTATCTCTTCCAAGGGCCCATATTAAGCAGTTGGGCTCCTTAAATTCTCTACCTAGCTACTCATCTGCCAAGCTTAAACTGTTTGGACAGATATGCATTCTCTATTCTACAACAACAAATTTAAACATGGTAGGGTCCAGTTTGATCTGTTGGGCCATCCATCAAATGTGACAAGTAGCAGTACCTCCACACGGTGAATTTGCAAATAAGATAGCAGTGGCATTTTGACTGGCCACTTTCCTAGTCTTTTGTTTGGGGTTCGTTTTCACTATTTTTTCTGACTAATAGATTTTCTTGCCTTTTGATTATTCTTTTAAGGCATACCCTCTTTTCATTTTTTAATTTTCTTTATCTGTATACAAAATATGGAACCTCTGTAACATGCATGGATGAACATATTTAGCACTTCCACTGTCAATCATGAAAAATGAAACCTATTGGTATAGGAATCTAACGGTGGCTCCACTTGGGATGGCTTTTCCTGGTGAAAAGCCAAGAACAACAGGTCAGATTACCTTATTTTTCAATTCTTGTTGTATTCTGAAAGTTCCTTGTCTTAGAGACCTTTGATCTGAATCTTTGTAGCCTATATGTAGTATTTTTTAAGCTGATCTGTGTAAAAATTATAGCTTTGCTTCTTGTTGGCTTCTCTGAGTGCTTATCATCATCTTCATACTTCCCAAGACTTTCCTTTGATTTCTTGTGGCAATTTAAAACATACACCAAACTTGGTGTAATTCCTTGACTTTTCTTCAAAACTTGCTACATTTAGTTCCCTATCTAACTACTGTAAATGAAAAATAATGAAAATACAGATATTTATGTACAATATATAGCCATGTTGTGTTCATCAAATGGGATCAAAATAATGTTTGAGCATTCTCCCATTGATTGGGCCTTCTTCAGTGTTTGTGCTATCCAAACTTTTGAGAAAATAGGTGTTGTTACCTTGTACAACTTGAATCACAAATGGTCCTTTCCAAAGAAAATCAAATTTCCCATGTTTCCCTTTATCTTCCCTCCTGGAGCCCCATTTCAGTACTTTGTTTTCTATGAAAAAGTCTTCAGCTTTTGTTCTTTTATCAAAGATCTTCTTGAGTTTATCTTGTAACACCTGATTTTTGTGATAAACTTCTTCTCTTGTCTACTGCAAGTGAATAGTTTGGTTGATCCTTCTCTGAATTTCATTAGGCTCTGCTTGTATTTCTTGCAGCAATTTGATCACAGGGATTCCTAAAGAAGAGGGGAATCTTGCCTCCATTCCATAAACCAACTCATATGGGCTTGTTCCAATGGATCTTTTGGTGGTCAACCTATCTGCCCATAGTGCATTGACAAGTTTTTTCTGCCAATTCTTTTTGTTCTCTTCCAACATCTTTTTAATGATGTTGATGAGGCTTTTGTTGGAGGATTCAGCTAGACCAATACCTTGAGGGTAATAGGCTGTGGAATGACCTAGGGTAATATGGTATTTGAGACAAAAAATAATCATTCTTTTGGACATAAAGGCATCAGCATTTGTTTGTAATGATCTTTTCTGGACAACCAAATCTAGACAAGATATTGATCTCTAGAAATTGTATGATGATTGAGTCATTGGCTTGCCTATAAGGTATGGCCTCTATCCACTTGGTAAAGTAATCTGTGGCTGTCAAAATCCATCTATGCTGTCCAGAAGATGAAGGGTGGATCTCCCCAATGAATTCTAAACCCCACTGTTGAAATGGCCTTTCAGTTGAAATAGGTTTGAGGGGCAGGGGTAGCAGCTTTTTCTTGCCTTCAAAGATTTGACATTTATGGCAAGACATTACAAATTTTTTAACATCGGCAAACATGGAGGGCCAATAAAATCTAGCCCTCAGGATTTTATCAGCTGTTGATTTCCAATACAAGCGTCCTCCATAATCTCCTGCATGAAAATTCCTTGAGGACTTTGTCAGTTTCATCCAAAGTTAGGCAATTAAGCAAAATATCTTCATGATTTCTCCAAAACAGCACATTATCTATGATACAAAACCTTGAAGCTTTCATTTTCAAGAATCTCTTTTTGGTTCTGGATAACCCTGGAGGATCTTGCAAGTTTAACAATACAAAACATATGTCAGCATACCAAGGTGATTGTAAGAAGGCTTGATTGATCTGTGGAGTTGCCATCTCCTACTCATTATCCAGTTCATTGATGTCTAGGGCTTGAAAGTTAGTTTCAGTCATTAGTTTAGCTAACCCTTGTCCTTTTATGAGTTTTGTTAGCTTAATTTCAACGTCATATTCTAAAATGTTGGCTATCCATTTGCCTCTTTTAGCTTCAATTCCTTCTTGAGTAAGAATATCTTTAACCACTGCATTAGGAACATAGGCAATTATTTGAGAGTACAAGATGTAAATTCTGAAATCCTTTATGGCCTTCACAAGAGCATATGCCTATTTTTCCATGATTTAGTATTTGAGTGGGGCATCTCTAAGTGTTTTTCTGAAAAAAGCAATGGGTTTCTCATGTCCTAAATCATCTTTTTGTAATAGGACAACAACAATAGTATGCTGAGATGCAAACGAAAAGATTATAAAATCTTTATCAAACCTGGGACTTGTAAGAACAGGAGTTCTTGTCAAAGCTATCTTGATTTCCTCAAAGGCATGCTTGGCTTCTATTGTCCATTTGACTTTAGAATCTTTCTTGAGCATATTATTCAATAGTCTTATTAGCTCGGCCAAATTGGGAATGAATCTTCACAAGAAATTGATCTTGCCAAGAAAAGCTTGTAATTCTTTGATGTTTCTTGGATGAGGGACTTGAAGGATAGCTTGAATTATGTCCGAGTCAATTCTTATTCCATATTTAGAGATTATGTGACCTAGGAGTTTGCCCTCTTCTAGGCCAAACAATGATTTCTTTGGGTTTAATGATATGCCATATTTTCTGCAAATTAGGAACACTTGTCTGAGATGTTTTAAATGTTCTTGGTCTGATTTTGAGAAAGTAGTAAAATCATCAAGGTATATGACTAAGAAATCATGGATCTCCCTAGCAAAGGCTATGTCCATTTCCCTCTGAAAGGTAGCTCCTGCATTTTTTAGTCCAAAAGGCATTTTGACATATTTAAAAGTTCCCTAGGGTGTTGTAAAGGCTATTTTGTCTTCATCATCTGGGTGAACTAAAATCTGATTGAATCCTGAGAAACCATCTAACAATGAAATCCTTGAAGCCCCCACTACCCTTTGTAGGATATGATCCATTTTTGGTAAGGGGTAGTGGTCTTTGAGAGAGACTTTATTCAAATTTCTCGAGTCAACACAAAGTCTTATCTCTCCAGTTTTCTTTCTAGTGGGTACTAGATTTGAAATCGATTCATAAAACCTAATGGGTGCGATTATTCTAGCTTGGTACATTCTTATGACTTCCTTTTCCATCAAGGGAAGGAGGACCGGATTAATCCTCCTAAGCTTTTGTTTAAAAGGTTTTTGGTTTTCTTTCAAGGGTATTGTATGTTGGATGACAGAAGTGTCATAGGATTTAAGGTCCTCATAGCTCCACGCAAAGACATCTTGGAACTCTTTAAACAACTCCATGTATTTTAGTTTTTTGTCAGGACGTAATGTTTTGGAAAGTTTTATCATTTTAGGATTTTCTATGGTCCCAATGTTATAGTCCTCAATTTCTGAATTTAGGGGTTGCATTTTTGGTTTTCTAGGAATGTCATTTGAGTCAAAGATATCTTCTAAGGGAGTCAAACCCGTGGGCAGGAAATTATCCTTTAGTTCGATTACTTCAAATTCTTCCTCAATCATTTCACCAAAATCTATGTGTTTTAGCTTTTGTAAATTTGTACAGTCAAAGGTTGTTGGATGCAAAATCAGATTTGTTGTTTCAACTGATATACCTCGTTCAACTTTATCAACTTGTTGTTGATCATCAATAGTGCTTGTGTCTATGTTTATATTTGAGAATTCCTCTTTCAATGCCAAGAAATTATTTATTTGGGTGTCATTCTCAAATACTTGCCAATTTTTTACATTATCTGGGACAGAAGGTCTATGTTTGATCTCAACAGTGAAATGGTGATTGGGCTCAAAAGGAAGTTTACAAGTGCTGGCAAAAGTTGCCAAACTATGTGAATTTAAGTTATGACTTCTTGGAATTTTAGTGAGCTAAAATTCTAAGAAGCTGTTAAATAATTCAGTTGTTTCTCCTCTGTAAGACCTTAGCCTGAGGTCATTTGTAACAAAATTTCCCTTCATCTGCTGTATAATTAGATCAGAGTCCCCTAGAATTGAAATCTTAGTTGCCCCTAGACTTCTAATTTGTTTGAGACCCAATAGAAGGGCTTCATATTTAGCCATGTTGTTTGTACATCTGAAATTTAGCCTATATGCATGACCTTGAGCATGGTCATTCTGCATGTTGTGTATCCAAACACCTGCCCCTGCTCCTAATTTGTTCACTGACCCATCAAACTCTAAGTACCATAAGATTTCTTGGTCATGAATAGCCTTAATAGCTTTGGAAGCTTGTTCAGTGGGAAGGCTAGGATTTTGTAACTTATGTGATATGTCATTTTGGTTAGTTGTATCAATCATGTCAACAATATTTTGGTTTTGGGCACTAGATTGTTCATTGATGCTTTTTGTTTGTGTTGTTTTTAGGAGTTTGACATCATTTTTGGAACACATGTCAACATTTTATAAGATAAATGAATCCATGTCGGAGTGAATGGAATAAATGGGAAAGTTTTGGGGCTTTTCTTGACTTCTAACCACATATTTCGTCAATGTTTCTCGGTATAATCTCTTTGGTTGGCCAAAGACTGAAATTGTGGCATATGACATGTCTAGCTGTAAAGATCCTTGGTGTTTAGCACCCCAATATCTAGATAAAAGCATACCATACTTAGGTGGAATGTTAGCTACCACCACCTCCATCAAGATTGTCTTGGCTGGATATTGGAGTAGAGAAACACAAAGGTCTTTGATTAGGCCTAGGCACCTGACCTGGCTGGAATCAAATGAAAACAAGTCTTTGTAGGGCCTTGTGATGTCTAGATCCAGCTTTTCCATCACGGATTTGGGCATTAGATTATGGGAAGCTCCTGAATAAAACATTGCATTGTGCAACACTTTGTCATGAATGTTTAAGCTCACATAGAATGGAGGAACCCCTCCATCTACTGATTTACCATTGACTTCTGGACCAAAAATCAGTTCTGGTTGATCATCCAAAACATTGACTGCATCCCTATTCTCTGATATTTGCAGTGACCTACTGATTTCTTGTCTGTAAACTTCATGTTTCGCCAATTTAGAGAGAGGAATGGCTATTTTCAGCTTGCCAATTTCTGTTTCTAAGTTAAAAGGTTTTTCTATCTGATTCTTTACATTTTGGGCAGCAAGCTTCTGTTTTTCAGGTAAGCTTTCTTTGAGTTTCTCTTGGTTATGGGTACTGTTATAAGGTACATCTAATTTGCCATTATTTTCTGGAGGGTTATTGAAATCTTCTGTTGGAGAATGGGATGTAAATGAATGGTTTCTTGAAGGCTGTAAGTCTGATACATCTTCCACAGTAACTTCCTTTGGGTGGGTTTTATCAAAGGATTCTGTTGGGACAACTTTATCCTTTGTTTTCTTCAGTTGCTTAGTATCTTTCAGATTGGTAGACTGAGGCACATCTATGGTCCTGCTTCTCAATTTGTATTGTTTATGAACCTCGTAAACTGCTGCATCATAGCCTTCTCTAAAATCAATTGACTCTCCAGATTTGGTTTGAAATTGGTTGAATTCATGGGCCTCTTGGTCATCTTGAGTTAGGAAAACTTGTTGTTCGCTATCTAGGCCCATTAAGTTAATGTGAGGGTCTTCTGTTGGTTCACTTAAGGTTGAGGCCTCTGCATAATTCTCTTGAAATGGGGGTCTGATATTCTGATCAGGGCCAGTCCTTCTAGCATTCGGGTTTTGATTTTTTCTAAAATTAGGATTTCTAGTTGTGTTGCTTGTTTGACCCTCCCATGATGACTTTCTCTCAATGGTTTCCACCCTATCTCCCAATCCATCCATTCCTTTGATGATGGCATCTAATTTCTGTTCGAATGCTAAAGGTTCTTCTTTGAATGTTGTTCTTCTTTCAGTTTTGGCCCGGCTTCGTTTGGCAATCAAGTTTGCCTCTACACTAAGAGCTACATTTTGCATGTCTACTAGGCTAGGAGGGGCTCTTTCCCTCAATTGGTATGCCATGTCTGAATCAAATCCATCAGGGAATTTTATCAAGGCTAAGTCAGGTGGAGGTCTAAGGTTTTGTGGAATGGCATTGTATACATTGTTAAATCTAGCACAATAGTCTTGGACAGTCTCTTGTGGACCCCTTTTCAAATTGTCATATTCAGTTAAAATATGTAAAGGGTCTTTCTTCCTTTCCTATATGTTTAAGAAGACTTGATATAGGGCCTCGGGATTACCTATGGAGTTTGCAGTAAGTGACCTAAACTAGGTCCTTACATCACCAGTTAGACTTTGAACAAAGATCTTCATCCTTACACCATCATCATCAATTTCGTAGTTTTCAAAATAGTCCTGCATCTTCTTGGTGTGTTGTTGGGCTGTATAGGAACAAGCACCATCAAAATAAGTGATCTTACTTTGATAATCCTAAGGCATAGCCCCTGGATTTGCAGGTAGTTGTAAAGGAGCATAACGATTTTCCATATTTACAGTGATAAATGGGACAACAGGAAGAAATGGGACAATGGGAAGAGTAGGGACGATGGTAGATATATGTGTAATAGATGGAGGAGTGGAGAAGGTGTTGTGAGAGGTGGATGAAGAACTAGGGGAAGTAGGGGTAATGTGAGGACGAACTGAAGCTTTAGTAGGGGTTGGAATATAGCTTTGTTGAACTGCTTCAGGACTTGAATCAACAAACTCTTATTTTTGCTCTTGTTTCCTAAGGATCTTAGGGATTAAATTGGGATTTTCAAAGACAGCTAGAGGATCTGGGTCAGGGTTTGACCTTGCGTAACAAGTTTTCTTCTTTGGAGCCAGCTTCTAGATTTGCTTTTGGTATTCTTCTGGGAATGTTTGTAATCACAACTTTAAACCATACTTCACAGGAGATTCTTTTGAAAAATAGGAAGCTTGATATCTCCTTTGACTATGTTGAAACAGGGAAACTGATTGTCCCCAGTGGAGTCGCCAATGATGTTATCACTCAGGTTGTTCCTTGCCTCCTATAGGGAATACGACCGAGGTAACCACTAACCAATCTTTTAGCTGCAGGTCCTAGCCTACCTGCAACCAGAGATGGCTCTCTCTTTGAAATTTAGCTTTGTTTTGGAGTATTTTAGGCTAGTTATGATGAACAGGGTTTGGTTTTAAGTTTGTTGGATGGTGATCTCAGACAGAGCTGGGGTGCAAGTATAAAATGGTTTTTTCCATTGGGCAATGGAGTCACTGGAAGTGCAATCATTGAAAGAGTTTCTTGGTGAAAAGGTAGTGCCACAAAGCAGGGTAAGCAAGCTAGGAACAATTTTCAAATCTCAAAATGATGGAATGAATTCAGGAAATGAAAGGAAATCAAGAATCTTTCATTATACTGGCAGAGGGAAAGTGTATGAATATTATGCAGGAGTAGTTAAGGATTCCTAAATTGTATTCAAAATGAAAGAATTGGTGCAAACATGAGCAGTTAAGAATTCATATTCATGACTAATTCTGAAGAAAACATAATTGACAACAAAGATTGAACATAGGGTGCATTTAGACAAATCCTATGCTATTCTTCTTCTCTGTTATCAAGATCATGAAACATACATGGAATTTATGAATATAGAGAACATAAAACACAATTTAGTATAACTTATTGTTCGATAGCATGACACAGGAATTTTGTAGCAGGTCCCAGAACATCCAATCCACCTTCAGATGATTTAGACACAGTGAACTTCAACAGCAATTTGTATTAATAAAGTCTGATATTTTACAACGCAGTTCAGAAAGAAAATCACCAACCCCCAAAAATACATCTCTTTGACAAGTATATATATCAGTTTACAAAATATCCCATAGGGAAATATCTTGACATTAATGTATCCATCTACTCTGACATAATCAATAACTTGTTTGTGGAAGAATCGCACAGCATTAACTGAGGGATTAAAAGCACTTTACTCATTGTAGTAGGTGTCCTGTTTGCTATTGACCTTTTGATTCTGGCAATCGGTGGGTGACCGCTTCCTTGATGTGTTGTGCTATTGTGCTATCCTGTGCCACCTGGTCTGCACTTTTGAATATTTTAGCACGAATTTCACCCACTGTCAGTTTGATTTTCTGGTGGCCGAACCATATAATGAAACTTGCATGTTATGCAGACAATGTACAAGAAGAGAATTAAAATTACTTTAGAATCCCAAGCAGGCTTTGCCACCATTCCTCTGTTGGAAGTTAATGCTTTCTTAACTTGAATAATATCTCATTAGCTTCAGTATATGTATAATAATTCGGCCAAACTGGAAAAAGGTGTGCTATCTCATGCTCTATGTAAAATAAATCTTCCAGTTTATCATATAAACTCTGCCCTGTGGGAGGGATTGATTCTTCTATGCTGCTTGATGATGTTGTGATTTGATTTTGTACATAGGTACTCAGCCTGTTCGCATATTGTTCTTGTTTTAGCAGCCTTCCAGTGCTAGTGACTAGGCTGGGTAAACCTTTGGTTTGTAAATTTGAAAGCCTCTGTCTAAAGGCATTTACCTCTATCTGCATTTCTTGGCATTTTCTTTCTATGGTTTGGACAAAATTTCTCATGGTCAGCACCTTCTTGACTCTTACAATGGTGCCTATCCTATTCTAGATGTTCAGTGCTGCTAGCTGGTCACCAGTACGAGTATTCAAAAAGTGAATCAATCGATTGGCTTGCTCAGGCTTATCTGCCAATAATGTTGTGGCCTTATGAGTTTCATGTTGAGCTACAACCATCAATTCTATTTGGTCAAAAATGGTTTGTATTGATGTCCATTGATCAACAAGAGATTGGCCAATTTTATTCCACAAAATTGCTTTTATTTTGGTCAGGGTTCTATGGAGAGTCAGGTCTTTCTCCAAGGCCTTTATCTTATTTTCTAGGGCCTTTACTTCCCTGGTCTTCTCAGAAACTGTCATCTTTGATTTATCATAACTAGCCTCAATCTTGGCTAGCTTTTCCTTGGTCTCCTTCTTTTGTACCATTTGTAATTCCAGAGCCTTAATTTCCTTCATCATGGCTTCCATGCTCAAGGTGGCCTCTTGCACTGCTGCTGTTGTAGTTGCTACTGAAGTTGATGCACCTGCTGCTGAATTTGAATCTGGGGGAGGTGTTGCTGTAGTAACTGTTATTGGAGGAGCTGTATTTATTGGAGTTGTTTGGGATGGTTGAGGGACCAACTCTGGCTGTTTCCCTCGTTGAGCCTCTTCCAATGCTTTCTCTGTTTCTAATATCCTTTGGTTCATCCTCGTAAGTAGACTAACCAAATCCTCTACTTCCTGTTGTTGCGCCACTTCTGCAGTTTGAGGATGTATGTTGACTGGCAGCTTCATTTTTTTCTCAGTGCTTCTATGTCTTCCTCCTTTTTTCTAATTAAGGCCTGTGTGCCTTTGTGATCTTTGGGATCATGTCCCAACTCTATGATGATCTCTTCCAAAGATTTTATCCTATTATCCTTGGCCAATGATGAGGCTTTTTCCAGCTCTAACTGGGCAGAAGTATTGTATAAAGAGTTCTGAAATCTATGGGCCATTAGAGACTTATCAGCTAATGTGGAATAAACCATTTCTCCTACCTGCTTATGTAACTCAATCTGGTCTATTGGATGTATGTATTTTTCCAGGACCTCCAAATTGGTTCTGATGTAATCTGCAACTGACTATGGTTGCTGTGTGGTAGGTCTGAAATGACTGAGAGTCATCTTCCCTTCTTTCATATCATATGCTGTCATCAGTCTTTGTTGATTCGTTGGTGCCATTCTCATCAATTGATTATAAAGCTGAAACCTTATTGGCTCGTTTCTAGCTTTAATATCTGTGAATGCTCCTTTGATATCCGAGCCTTGCTTAGTCTACTGTTTGGAGAATGAAACCTCCCCACCTGGTTGTCTCTCTTGCTCCCACTGAATGGAGCTGGCCGATGTTTCCAAAACAGGAGGGATATGTTGTTCAGAAGTCCCCTCACCCCTGATATTTCCTATGGTTTCTTCTGTAATTTCCTCCTCGACATAGGGGTTTAGCCTCTGTCTTTTTTCCCGTTGCTGGTCTGTGGATGCCCCTGTGGGTGTGCCCTCTATTTTCTCCCTCTTTTTACCTCTTTCCTCATTATGACGAGTTTGTAGCACAGGGATTTCAGGTGCATTTGTTTGTGTTGCAGGGCTTTGTTCTTGACCCTTTTCCTGAGTTGAGGATGGCTGTTCTTCCATTGTGCTTTGCTGTTTTGAGTGCTCAATGTCCTTTCCCTTTCCTACAGGTAAAATGGTTTCTTTAGCTACCTGCCATGAAGATGTAGTAGTTGATGTGCTTGCTCCAACCGATTGAGGCTGTGTGAAGGTGACCTGTGCAACATAATCTAGGTCAATTCTTTTCTCAATTTCTTTCATATCGTTCTCTAATTTTTCCTCTTCAGTGAGCTCTTCATCATCTAATGTGCCCACTACCCATTCTTGTTGATTGACATATTGTTCAATGTAGGGGATTGGCTGGTGCACATATCCTGAAAGCCTGTGTTTGATTCTTCTAAGGCTTATGAAATGTTCAGGGTCATATGGTGCCCAGTAGAAAATCTGTTTCCACATGAGTTCTTGTCTCAATATATTGTCTGCATCTTTCCATGCTTCTTCCCTTTTGTTGAAAACAAAGGGACCCAATTGATGTTTGATTTTAAGATATGCCTTCTTGTTTTTCCCATGGAAATGAGTCAAGTCTGCATTACTGAACTGCCTGAAATATTCCGAGGCAAAAAGTATTATGGGGACATATCTTGGCAGCTTATAGGGAGACAACTCACACCCATAAATTCTGATTATTGTGTGGTTTTGGTAGAAGTACCAATCACCAATGCTGTAGCCCTTTGAAAGATGCAAGATTCTTTGCATTTCAGCAGTGAGTCTGCTAGGAGGAGTCACCATTAATAGGAAAGTAGCTGGGTAAATGAATAGGTCAATAAACTCAAAATATGTGTATGGAGAATAGTGGACTTCATGGAAAACTGAGGTCCAATAGATGACAGATCTCCTTTCTCCTTTTGGGTCTAATCTCCTAAGAGGAACCTTGAAACTATCTGGGTGATAGTACAGCACCAGATGGTAAATGTAGGAGGTGTACTTAAACACTCTTTCTCTCTCCATCATCATGAATTGTTCATGTATTTTCTTTGCTATGAAGGTGGCATAGTCATACATGACAGTAGGGTTTGTCCTGGAGTGAATATGGTTAAGAGCAGAAATACAGTCTCATCCACAAATTCTCCTGTTTTGCATCATAGAGTGTAGGAAATCATATCCACCATGAGCTTCCCTGTTTCATTAAACGATGCCTGATGATAGGGAGGAGGATGATCATACTGGCACTGAGGATCCATAAACAACTGACTAACTCTTGATATTTCTGCCTTAGAGAGCCTTGCACCTTGATCAAGCAAGAGTTTCATTGTAAGGGGATCCAAAGGCTGAGGAGGCTCAAAGTTCAGCATTTCGTTTATGGATTGAGGAGTGATATAGAATAGCACAAACCCATCTGGACTGAGAATTTATCTCAGAGTGGGCTCATAGTTTGCATGACATAGATGAATGAAATCAGGCAACACATTGACTAATGGGAGGTAATAGATGGGCATACTGGATTGCCAAATTCCTAGAATATCTGTGTTATTTCTGTGATTATTTTTGAATTGGCACACAATTTTGAGGTGAGAATTCAGGCCCATCATATCCTTGATCTGGAAGTCTCTATCTGCCAAAGGTAGCCACTCTAATTCCATGTGTGGAGCATTCAAAGGAGCAATGTTCAGGGCTATTCGAGTCTCCATATTTTATACTATTGGTATTGATTGCAATATAGGTGTAAAACAACAATAGGAAGTAGAATTTAGGCTCTGAGGCTATTGCTAGGAGTATGAAAACTAATTTTTTATTTCAAACCAACCTCACTGTACAGATATTATGGTAAACAACAACGTTGCAGCACTCAAACTAGGTTTTATACATAAATTGGTTGAAATTGCAGGCTCTGTGGACACAATGCCGAGAAAATAGAATTGAATTTTGCCTGAAGGAGCACAAGTTTGCAGAGGAAAAAGGAAACTGAGGATTCCCTTTAGGAAACAGGTTACAATCAACGAAAAAATGGCGCTAGAGTATTTTAACTCAATGATTGGGCAATTTCTGTAGTTTGTAGGTGAGTATGGACGCACAGTGTGTTGAAATGGCTCATTCGCAGATGAAATAACTTCAAATTGGCAGGTTCGTTTTGAATTAGTAGCTCAAATGGTTTTTGCAGTATAGTGAGCGATAGGTAGGAGCGCTTTCAGAAACAAAATATAGGTTCTTTCAGCAATTTAGATAGAAAACTTGAGAAACAGGGCTTTCAAGCTGGAAAATGGATAAATACCCATGTCTAGGGCACCGAGGATGGTTTCGCAAGCACATCTTGGGCTGCGGAGTTGAGTTATGTAGTCGATTTGGCGGGTTGGTGGACAGTATCAGCTCCAGAAGTGAAATAGCGAAAAGGCATGCACGTTCTTTGCAAATACAACAAAATAGAAATAGGTGAAAAACAATTGTTTTCACAACTTTTTAACCAAATTTGGACCTTTTGGCGCTTTTTGTGTTTTCCAGGATGACGTCATCATGACGTCCTTTTTGTCGTGTAGTGAGTACGGCAGATGACGTGGCAGTTGACGTATGCGATGATGTGGCTCATGACACGGTGGCGGGGTGGTGACGTCATCGGGTGACATGGTGGAAGGTACAGTGTGGTGGCAACAACATGGATGCAACGTCATGCAGTGACGTAGGCAAGAGGGGAGGGCGGTAAGTGGTTTGTGTCTGACTGCCTTTAGTACGAGAGCAGTAAGTGTCAGAGGCGGCCCAATGCAATAGGAAGGGGACAAGTGTCCTGGTGTACGACTGTGAAACCGTCGACCATCGGCAACTAACATATCGCTACAGAGGGGCACGTGATATTGGTGAAGGCCGTCAGATCTGCATGAGGTGATCCGACGGTGGACGGGAGGGAGATATGAGCGATTTTTAGTAGAACAGTGCGTACAATAAACTTTGATTTTTGCATAGTTTCGGGTGGGTTTAGACCTTAGGTTATAGGTTTAATGTGTGTTTGGCGCGGGACTATGGTTATTTGTTTAACCAAATTTTAAACGAAATACAATATAAAATGTAATGCGCGGAGGGTAATAGGGTATAATTGGTGTGCGAGGGGTTTTGATATGGTTATTTATTTAACCAAGTGTTAAATAAATCCCAAGGGTTAATGAACGCGGATGGGTTAACATAGAGTCCCAAATGGACGTAATGTTTCCCGAACTTATATTATTTGGCTATAGTTTCCATTTGGAGGGGATATATTAGAATTTTTGGGTTTTAATATAGTTGCTTGTATAATAGGGGTGGGAAATGATTTAGGGAGCTATACAATAGGTTTAGATGTTAATATGAGTTCTATGGGATGAGAATGAATGGACAAATGTTAAAGAGATGAAAGAGTATGGAATGACCATTTTTTCACAAGAAATCTAGCTTCTCTTCACTAAGTCAACTCAGATATCAACTTGGTTTTTGATAAAAATGGAGTGAAACTTGACTTTTTGGGCAAATACCAAGGTCCTTGAGGGGATGTTAGTGAATGATTTCTGGGGGAATGAGAGGGGAAGTTAGTCATGCTTCCAGTGTTGTACCACCAAATAACTGCCATGGTGCCAATTCATAAATGGGATGAGTCCTTCTTGTCAAGACAAAGAGTAATGATAACCTTGTTTCTGCAACCTCAAACTACCTACCCACCCTAATACACCTAACATTTTTTCTTCCTTTGGATTGGGTGCACTTGAACTGGCAAACCCTAATTGTCTTCTTTTCCTTTGATTGCCCTCCTATCGAAATGTACCCTTATCTCTTCCAAGGGCCCAGATTAAGCAGTTGGGCTCCTTGAATTCTCTACCTAGCTACTCATCTGCCAAGCTTGAACTGTTTGGGCAGATATGCATTCTCTATTCTACAACAACAAATTTAAACATGGCATGGTCCAGTTTGATCTGTTGGGCCATCCATCAAATGTGACAAGCAGCAGTACCTCCACATGGTGAATTTGCAAATAAGATAGCAGTGGCATTTTGACTGGCCACTTTCCTGGTCTTTGGTTTGGGGTTCGTTTTCACTATTTATTATAACCAATTCATTTTCGTGTGTTTTGATTATTCTTTTAAGGCATACCCTCTTTTCATTTTTTAATTTTCTTTGTCTGTATACAAAATATGGAACCTCTGCAGCATGCAGGGATGAACATATTTAGCACTTCCACTGTCAATCATGAAAAATGAAACCTATTGGTATAGGAATCTAACAGAATGCATGTTGATTCAAATATAGGACATATATTGATCGTGATGCGTAACATGTGAAGATGAATTTCAAAATCATGAGATACCCTTAATACATCAATGAAGCCATTATCCTTCGAAACCCTAATGTGGTATTAAGGCATATGCCTGAGATAAAAAATGATGTGTGGATGTAATGTATGAAACGTGAGTGGGTGCACGAAAGGGATTTGATAGGCAAGGTTGCCAAGAGAGTAACCAGTTGGGGGGCTTATCGAAACTCGAGTCGCTTGGGGTGACTGGTGGGGCACCCAAACTTTTGAATATGCCCAAAAAATTGGGTGGTATTGTAGCGGCTACAACAAGAGGACAGTAAGCCAAGCATAACCCCATTCTTCCTCCATTTACTTCATATCTCCCATGAATATTGTGTCTCTATCATCCATCCTCACTTCCAGGAATCAAAAACTAGTTTTTATGTAGTTTTCTGACTTCTACAGGGTTTCTTGTAGTTAGTATAGGAGTTTCCTGTAGTACTACACATTGTCCTGAAAAAATACAGGAATGAAATTACGATTGGGAAGTGATGATTCATGCCTATTCTAGGTTGAAAGAGGGGACCATACACCTTAGAACTTCTCACCCAATACCATCTCATGACCATACCACCCTCTATGTCCATCAAAAATCACTTAGAAAAATATTAAAAAAATAGGAAATAATAGAAAAAGAGAGTCCAAAGGCCATGCCATAATTGGCCTCACTCACCTACCACTCCATCTCCTCCATTTCCATCTTACCACTCCTATATCACCACCCATTCCTCCTCTAAGTGAAAAAAGGAAAAAAGAATGATGAAAAGGGTAGCTACAAGATTTCTTGTAGTAACTATAGGAAACCCTGTAGCATCCTATGTTGTCACAATAGTTGTTTCTCCATACATTCTCCTTCCATGCCAAGGAAAGAAAAGATCTCAAGAAACCCTACAGAAACTATCTTCCATGTCGAGCTTAGCTGCTACAACAACAAGACCAAGCACCTCCACACAACAACAAAGAGGACAACCACATCAACATGAAGAAATATACAAAAAATGACCACAGAAAAGCACATACTTGAACAAAAAGAAGCACAATAGATTCACCCTCCAGCATGCAGCAACTAAGGGAAGGAAGCCAGAAGTATGGCACTTCATCCAAATTCTTCCCTAAGTACAATATCAGAAAAGTGTAGGAATATGAAAAAGTTTGATTTTATAAGTTGGAGGTGGCCAGTTAACTTGGCCACCCTCACCTCGAGAAAAAAAAAGTGAACTCATAGTCAACTTGACACATGGCAACATCAAATCAAGAATAATGACTTGAAAAGGTGGTTGAGTTAAGTTGTGTGAGAGTGGGTGATGATTATGAGTGGAGGCTGTTGGAGGCGGTCTGGTCAGTCCTTCATCAGAGATCAAAACTCTGTATGCATTTCATGTTTAGGTGTCCCGCTCCATTCTCTCAGTTGCATTCTTCTAGGGGTGTGCGATAATTTGACGGAGAAGGTCATGATAGTCATTGCCCCTCATGTCTAGCTCCTGCTGGCTCAATTCTTTTGTCAATAATCATCAAAGTCCATGACAGTCAAGGTCTGGTCCTTTAAAGGACAAAGGTCATTTTGAGGTCTAGGTCTAGGAATTCATCAATTTGGTCTTTGAACATGTCCAGTAAAGCCATGCAGGCCAGAGTGAGGCCCTTACACAGTTACGGTTCAAAGAGCTTCATCATCATGCGGATAGACTTCGACTCTTCTTCAACACACTGTTTTGAAGAAAAGTCAAACAGTGTCATTTATGACAAACTTTTCAAAAAAGTCGCCAGTTGATTTTTTCAGATGCAGTCATGGTTTCCGGGGCCAAATGTCTTGTCGTGCAATCCTTGCAAAGAGTGCCGAAAATTTCATCATTTCAGCTAAAATTTCAAAGGGAAAGTGAAAATTAGTGTGTTTTAAAGTCAGTGAAAAAAGTGCAAAACATAACATTAGAAAAATGGGTTTTTGAAGAGGCAAAAATTAAACCCATCTCTTCCAAGGCTATATATACAATTTTTTGTCAAAACCAAAGGCATTGTGCTATTACAAGCCTTGGAGAAGCGTTGTAAAGGCATGAGTGTGCATTGGTGAGCGTTTGAGTGAGGTGGAGGCGGTTTTAGAAGGCACGACGCATATACCCAGGAGCGTGGTGCACACAGAGGGCATGGCACACACACAGCCTGCCCACAGTGCAATTTTTCTAAGGGCGCGCCGCATACCCAGGGCGTGGCGCACTGGGATTTACGCACGGCACATACAGACAAGGGCCAAAACAAGTGCCCAAACACTCCCAAATTTTGGTGAAGCCTATCAAATTGAGAGGTAGGCTCTTTAGAATCACTTGCTCATCAAATTTTGTCAATGATAGGGTGTTTATAGAGATGTTTCAATACCACCAAAATGTATAAAATTGACCATAAGAAATCACCAAGAAATTGATGTCTAGGGTTGTTAAAATGTCTTGTTAGTGCCAAGGTTTCACTCCACTCTCCTTTTCCCCTCACCTATCACTTTTCCCATCCTCCCTCTCTCATTTTTCCTAAAATCCATGCCCTAAACTACTACCAAACCCTCTCCCCTATCCCTCCACTATTTGGTCAACACTAAACCCAAAACCCTACCCCATCAAAAACCCCAAACTCCTCCCACATCCCTAACAAATTTCTCCCTATAACCCCTATTACCATTTCATCACTCCCTTCCTAACACTCCCTGTTTCATTGTTCCTCTTGGTAATAGATATTACAAAGGCACCTAGCCTCACACCATCATCAAAAGGGCAACCTAATCATAGTCCACATTGCAGTCATGACATCACAACTTTCGTCTGAGTATGAGATGGAGACACAGAGTGACTCATCCTCAAAAGAGCAGGCTCCCAGGAGACACCATAAGAGTGGAAAACATGTCAGGGATGAACCCACTACCTTCACCAAGTTACAAGCATGCCCTCTTGCCATGTCATGCTTCCAGCACCTATCCTGTTTTGAATTTTGTCAAAGGGTGGCAAATGTTAGAGTTCATCATGAGTTGACCCGTTTATTTGTGCTTCATCTACATGGTGGTCAGTCTATCTTGGAAGGGATCACTTTCACATTGACACCCAAAGCTATATCAGTGGCAACAGGTATACCAAATGTTGGAGAACAGTGGCATAAGAAGAAGAAGGTGGATAGGCAACACTATGAGCCTTACATCAAAGCCAGATTCTTGAATGAGCTCACAAGAGTCTTTCCCTTCAGATACTTGAAAGATGAGTATGATCCACTCATGAGATTGATCATGAAATACTTCAGCTGTGAGGGGAGGCTCTCTCGACTGTATGCCTATCACATCTAGTTGCTCATGCACTTCACCAGGGTGAGGATGATGAACCTCTCGTTTTTCATATGTAGGGACATAGAGAGGATGAACACCTTCATGGTGCATAAGACCCCCCAGCAGCAACTTAACAATGTGTTTCACTTTGCTCTTATCCAGATTTTGGTAGATCATCAGTTGGGATTGCAGGGCATTGCTTAGGAGGACTTCATTTCGCATGATTTCTTCAGCACATCACAGATACTATCAGAGCTAGAGCAGGAGTTGGGTGGTCCTTCTTATCAGCATGAGCACCATGAGACCACTACCATACCAGTTTTTGTTACATATCAGAGAGGCAGTAGACACTTGTTTGCAGCAACAAAGCAAGTGTTATCTCCACCCAGGGTGGAAGGGGCCTCACTTCTGGCATCGACTACATAGGTACTAGACAAGGGCAAGAAGCTCGTGCATGAGGATGGGCCATCAGGTGTGTAGCAGACCGATGTCATCCTCATTCAGGATGATGAGGCAGAGGCAGAAAATGCCAAACTTAGGATGACCATTCAGGAGCAGGACTCGGAGATCCAAGACTTGATACTCAATATGGAGAGGGCTAGATGGATCATCAAGTATTTGGAGTAGAGGAACAAATATCTTGAGGACCAACAGGTGATCATGGAGCTGCAAAGCATCCGTGAAAATCGACAAGCTACCCAACAGAGGAGGATCGAGCTCACTACCTTGGAGCAAGAGATCAACAATGACCGTGAGTCTTGGTTAGAGTGGGTCAATCTACACTTGGAGAGACTGCTGGAGAAGGCCAACAGGGACAAAACCATATTGAGGAGGATGGCTTTTCATTACAGGGCACGGAACATGAGCGCAAAGGCCCGAATAAGGAGCTTGAAGGCCAAACTGAGCAGAGCAACAAAAGAGGCAAAAGAGAAAGATCGGCTTCGAATATTGGCTAAAGCTTCTGTGGCCCAACATAGTGCCTCTTAGAGAACCTCCAGCCCAAATTTCAAGAAATTTGGGACAATTTTGGTCTCATGGAAATTTTTTGGCACAAACACAGGTTTTTTCTCTATACGTGCCACGCCACCGGTGCAACGCGTAGGATTGGGAGCTCCAAATGAGAAATGGTTTGCATTTTTGGATTTAGCATGAAAAATCACAACTACTAGCACTCGTGAAAGAAATTTGGGCATGATTTGAGTCTCCAAGAGGTCAAAAGCACACAAAAAATGGCCTCACTGCCCCTATTTTGACAGACAGGAAGCAGTCTTGGGAGAATGAAGATTTGGAGGGGCAAATGAGCTCCAAATTCAAAAATTCCACTTGGGTTGGAAAATAGACAGAATAGGATTTCCAACGAGCACACTTGGGGACATTTTTGACTCATTAACGTACCTCAAAACAGGCCTCAAAGTGGAGCGATGCATACAGAAAGGGGCACGACGCATATAGGAAAAAGGGCCCAAAATGCCTCTGTTTCGTGAAATTTCGCTTCCCGACTTTTCATAAGTGGGTCCACTCATCTAAAATTCATTATTTTAGCACCTAAGGTGGTTTTCAAAGTATTTTCACTCCATATGGGAAGTTATCCAAGTGGCAAAGGAAGGAAAAGGTCCACCCAAGCCATTTGTCATGTTTGTGGCGCTGCACCTGTAGCTGATGTTTGGCTCTCCACCTTCATTTTGCAATGATTTGAGTAACTCCCGAACCCTTGGGAATTCTATCTCTTCATGGAACATTCTATATATTGTATGCAAACCATTTGCAAAGGGTTGGTTAGCTTGTAACTTCGGGAGACTGTGGGAAAGAAACTTTGTTTTTGCATTGTATATTTTTTTATAGAGGATTAATGAAAGGCAGTGGCTCTGTTTCATGAGATTCATGTGGTTGTGAGTGTATAAAATGTGTCTCTTATGTTTCATATGTATCTTGTTATGTTTCATAGTTCATTTCATATTCATTTCCAGTGAAATTTTCTAAGTTAGCTAAGGTAGAATTCAATTTTATTGCTCTGCCTGTGGGAAAATTTCATGTTCAGTGTTCATTCTTCTGTTGAAAAGGATTCATGTTGTCCATGCCATTTTCACCCTCTTAATCAATCTCTCCATTCCTCGCTATCTTAAACTAAATTGCTAGGCTTTCCGCCTATCTTGCCTCACAAAGTAATCCGTGCCTTTGTATTAAGTTCTCTATTCATTGAGGTCCATTGGTCCCATACCATCCTAGAAACACAGTCATTTATAAAAATCACTTCTCGTATCCGTATTTCACTTACTAGCCTAAGATAAATAGTACACTATAAGTCATCTCAGGCCTTTTCGTCTATCCATTCACTGAGTGTGACTCAGAGAGAGCCCTCTCCTGTTCTGGTAGGGATAGCTACCAAACTGAGTGTGGTTTGTGGTTACCCTGAATTTTGCCTTCCCTCAGCCTAAGGCAGATTTAGGTGATAACAGAGGCTTCATGATAACAAATGGTGGGCCAATGGTCCCAAAGAGGAAAATTCGTACACTGCTAGCCAATAAAACTTTCCAAGGAATCGACCATAAAAATAAAATATTCCAAACTCTCATGCACCATTTTTTCATTTTGATATCAAAGAGGACCGGGACCACCTTGTTGAGCCATTGAGGAGGCAAACATATTTTGGCTACCCTACATGAAATAGAAATAGAAGAGAAACTAGAGGAAACAACAAAAATTCACAGAGAATGCTGAAAGGGAGTTCCTAGGGTCCAGTTGTTTAGATATTCTCCTCATCCAAGGTGTCACAATGAGAGGTAGGTGGTGCATATCTCCTATGCTTTGAATTGATAACTAGGAACAGAAAAATATAAGTTTTTAAGTGATTATAGTGGGCCTGGGATTTTTAAAACAATTGTGAATAGTTTAAAAATTATGTGCAGATAGGGAGAAATTGCAGCCATCCACCACTACTATAAGCTCTCAGTCACCCTAATGACTAAGGCTAGCCTACCAAACTCCCTACAGTCAGCCAACCAGAAAAGGAACATGACATGAGGTTTTAACATAAGGGAACCCATAGATGCATCCAGGATACACCTCCACCCCCGTGTGCTAGAAATATTTAGAAGGAATAACTGGTTGGGGTTCTTTGAGCTACTCAAAGGGTATGATGATGATGTAGCTCAAGAATTTCCCATGGCACTTAACCCTCATGCTAGAATTGGTGCTGCTACTACGATAAGAGGTCTGTCAATTATAATTACTCCTAAAGTAATTAGCAGAATCACTAGACTTCCTCAAGGGATGAAATTGAGAAAGGAGGATAAAGTTGCAAACACTTTTTCAAAGAAAAATTTATTCTTAAGGGATGAAGAGAAAATTGAAGATAAAAATAGGGTAAGAAGGGAAATCCTTCCCTACCCTTGGAATGATATGAGCTATCATATTCTCAAATATATCTCTTTTTAAGGGAGGCTCAATATAGTCTATGGCTATCAATTTAGACTCATAAATGGGTTAAGAATTGGCGAGGGGATACCCATCGAAAGAAGACTTACTATAACCTACTTCTTGTTGCAATCAATAATAGACATGAGCCTAAATGTGTGAGAGCGAAAACATTAGCAATTGGCACACAATGGACTTATTAATATAATATTAGAGGATGTTGTGAGCCAGCTAAGAATGCTCATTCAATGGTCCACATTCAGAGACATGTAGAGAGAGGCTGTGATCGAAATACAAGCCCTTGAATATGATAGGGAGAATATTTCTAGTGCTGAAGAGGAAGTAAAGGAAGATGAAGAAGAACCTGGAGAGGAGGCAAAAGAAGATGAAGACGAACCTCAAGAGGAGGAAGACGAATATGAAGAAGAATCAGAAGAGAAATAATAAGATCTAGTTGAGGAAGAGGATGAAGAAATAGAGAAAATAGACGAAGAAGAAGAAGAAAAATAAGAGGGAGAAGAGGAGAAATGTGAAGAGAAAGAACGGAAGGAAGAAGCAAGCCCTGGGGAACACACCAAGGAAAGGGAGGAATCTCCAAGGTTGTCTCTTGAACCAACTGAGAGGGAGGAAACTGCTACTTTGACTACCCTAAGTACACCTATCAAGAAAAAGGGGAAAAGATAGTAGCATAATCCCCTCTATTTCAAATAGGATCAAACATGGGAGACCACAAACACCCACCAAGACTCTAATCATAATTGAGGACTCACCAAAAGAGTAAGAAAAGCTAGTTTCCGTGGAAATAAAAGGTGAAGAGGGCACACCAAACAAGCTTCCCTAAATTCTACCATAACCTATGTTAGGAGGCATGTCACCAGGTCAGAATCAACAAATCAAGACAAGGCACCATTAATCCCATTTCAGAAAGGAAAAAGCCTTCTATAGGATCCTCAGACAGTACTACAAAAAACTTTTCAGCACTACATAAAACATAGAAAAAGCAGTAGGAAGGACAACAAGGACAGAGGGAAGGAAAGGAAGCAACAACACAAGTGCAGGAGGGGGAAAATTATCCAAAGACATCTAAGGGAGAATCCCAAGAGCTACAGGAACCTAGCCGACAACCCAATCTGAGCTCTTATTACAAATTCATTGAGGGAAGTACAGTAATACCATAAATAATTTTCATCCCTCTATTCTTTGATCTTGAGAAAGAGAGAGGAAGGAAACATCGTTGGATGCAAACTTCCAAATCAAAGAACATAGAGGATGTTGACGATATGGAAGAGAAGCTACTAGGGATGTGTAGAGAGTTGAGTAGGATAAGAGGTAGGGAAAAAATTATGAGATCTCAAATAGAGGCAAAAATACACATGGCTAAGGAAGTAGTTAAAGGAAAAAAGAGCCAATTGGACACCATGGCAAGCCTCCCTGTGGAGGCACTCCAGTGCAAGAAGCCACCAAAATCATATGCCTTCTACCTCAAAGGTCAACAACTACAATTTCATATATATAAACTAGCACAACACGGGACTGTGCATTTCCAAGACTATAGGTAGTTCATTGAACTATGTGATAAAATCACCCTAGAGGATAAGGCCAAGATATTTGAATTTTACTTGCACAACTTAGCCTTAACAAACATGAATATATGGGACCCCAATGCAAATTTGGGGGACTTACAACTAATGGCCCTTACATCATGGATGAGTCATGAGGAGGCCAAGGCCAAGGAGGTGAAGAGGGTGCTGGAAAGAGAAGAAAATGATCCCCTTTACGTCGGAGCAGAACAGATAAATTCAATTGTTTCCATTAGCACCCAAAACATCATTGCCTATGATCCCGAACTTCCACCAAGATAACTAGATACAAAAGAGCAAGTGATCGAACATTTTAAGAACACCTTGAGATTTCTAGGGAATGAAAGCCAACAAGCATGACAATGGAGATGGGGCACCTTACCATATAACCTAAGGACCAGGGAGTATCATTCCTATAAAAGGATGAGATATGCACTAGAAAGGACCCCATTATATAGGAAGGCACTGCAACGACTCAAAATCAATTGGATTGTTTTGAAACTCAGTCCACCCTTGCGATTGGATATGCTAGAAGGTAGAAATGAGGAAGAGGAAAGAAAGCAGTGGGATGAAATAGAGAAGGATGAAGGGTTTTATCCACAAGAGGAAACTCCATCAAGAGAGGCCTTGGATTTCAGAGAGGCCACAAGAGTTGTCAAAGAAATGGACATAGACTAAGTTTCTCAAAGGATGAGCAACACTTTCAGTAGAGGGGTGATGATGACGCTCATCAATAGGTAAATTATACGAGCCTTAATGCCACTCTCCATATTATTAAAATAAACTTTTGTCACATTTATTTACATATTTTATTATATTTTTCTTAGTGATAAGGGTAAAGTTGAGACGTTATGTCTTGTGGCCTAATGTGGACTAATTGTAGGATTTGTAGCAGTTTTTGGCTAATTTAAGTGCAGGAGCTTGAATTAGACAAGAAAGAGGGATTTTAGGAGATTTGGTATCCCTCCTTAACTCCTTAATCACTCAAATATTCCTCCACCACATCTCATTAGCTTGGAGTTACATGCAGCTAATCCCACTGAGTTCATTGGCAGCGAAGCTAGTGATAGTTGAAGACAAGTTAATCTCAATTTTGGGAGCCAAGCCTCCCTAATTTAAGGAAGTCATCAGTAGCTTAAGTTGTATAAATAAGAAGGCCTAGGCCCTCATTAGGATTTGAACTTTTATTGCAGCAAAGAAGCAATCTCAAGGTTAAGGTATTGTAACTCTTATTATCATGTTATTTTTGACATTTTGGTGATAAGGAAAAGGGCTTATTTGATCCAAAACTGAGTTGAATTAGAGGGTTGAATCTCTTTGGTTAGGGCCCAACCCTAGCAGCATAGGTTCCTCTTCTTTTTTGTACATGTATCCTTAGATTAGAATCATAGGTTAGCTGCTGAAATTATTTATGTTTTGTTAAATTTGCAACTCTTTGAATGATTCATTAGTTTTGCTTCAATTAGATGTTGCAGTAGATCAGTGTTAAAGTATTGAAGAAAGACTTCAGAAAATATTATAACAGTGGCCTCAACGTCATCTCCCTTATGGGATCATGATTTGAGGGCGCACTCTCACAGCCCCAAAAATAGAGTTATCTTTAGGTTATTACATAACATAAGATTTCTTGTTGAGTAGACCATTATTAATGATTTCCTAAAAGCACCTACAATTGTAATTTTGGCTCCTTAAGTTTTCTGTAGACTAGAAAGCATTCCATTCCATAGATTTGATACACTAGCCATCAATAAATCAAGTTCTCAAATTCAACTCATCTTTTATGCATTTACATAAAGTTGTGCATAAATGAAGAAATGAATATGTGTTGTTGTAGGAGTTATTGATCTATATAGAGGAACTCATTCAATCAGTCTCATCTGTATTTTTCTCCACTTCTCACCAAACCCTACCAATCACCAATTCAAATTTCTGTTTTGTAGCCATCATGGACAACCACCTTGAGCAAATCCAACCATCCTGAAGAGTTGGGCTAGTCCTTGGGTGATGTGCACCTTCCCCATAACTTATTCTAGCATCATAAAGCTTCCCATCACTTCCTTTCACCTTTTGTACCTTCCTACAACCTTCAGTTAAGTTTCTTGTAGTAAACCAGGACATCCTATAGGAACTGCATGAAATCCTTTAGCAACTATAGGAAATGTTGTAGCAACCTGTTTTAGATAGTTTTGGGAAGAAATAATTATTAGAGCCTAGGGTAGGCATTCAACTTGACCTCCATACCCCTCAATGCCATTTTTGACAAGTTTTCGCATACCTTCCTCTCCTACAAAATACCAACTTGATTAGTTTAACATTTACATTTCTAAATTGAAAAAACCAAAAGACTCTTTTCTACAATATTTAGCTAATACATGCATACATTAGTATTAGAAATGTTAGGATCATTTACATGCCTACTTAGTCCAAATAACTAGATGATAGACTGCAAGGTTAAATTAGGTCTCTTCTACAAGTAATGTGTGTTAATTCCTAGCTAGGTGATTTCATGTGATTTTCATAACACTTTCTATTCATCACTTTCATTTCCTTAACATAGGAAAGAATTCACTTTCTATATTAAAGATAGCTTTACATTCATTGTCATTGTTCAACCTCCTTCTCGGCAATAGAATATTGGTTTGAAAATTTCTAGTGGTGTATCGCCCCCATTGGGAAGTGACAAGAGAAGACTATTGCATTTGTTATGCATATAACACTATCACCTCCAAGTTTGTATGAACCCTAGGTTGATAGAGTAAATTTAGCCATCCTGGGAGTTGTAGTATCCTTGTTGCAATACTAGCGCTCATCAGGTGTTATGCCCCACCCCCATATTTTCCTTGAAAAATCCAAACTTTCCTTTTATCAAGGCATCCATGAAGATGTCCAAAACATTCTTATCTATAGGTAAACATTACAACTTATTTGTGCATTTATTCACACATTATCATTTGAAGTGGTACTCAATCTCTATGTATTTCAACTTTTCATGAAAGACAAGATTTTTCAAGGCCAAATGGAGCTCTAATTGTCACAATGTATTGAAATTAATTTAAACTCCTTATTAAACAACCCCATGAGAAACTTACAAAGGTAAATGGCCTCACATGATTCTAAAATTTCTGCCTTGTACTCAAGATCATTCAAACTTAGTGCAACTAACTTTTATTTTCTATTGAACTAAGAAATAACTCTAGACCCCAAGTTAAAATAACAAACTGAAGTACCCTTTCTATCAATTGTGCTACTTTCCTAGTAAACATCCAAATAACCCAATAGCTTCAATCCCTCTCCCTCGACATAACTCAACCCATACTCCATAATACCACACATATACCTGAGCATGCATTCCACTTCCATCAAGTGTAATCTATTTGGGTATGTTAATCAAGGTTTTCATTGATATTAATATGGAATTATTGGAACGACAAATATTCTTATGGTGTCACCTCATCCATAGTCTGATGATGTCCTTGCTCATGATTACAAGTCCCTATTGTTTGATAAGGATGCCATTAATGAATTTGTCAATCTATTAATATGTCAAGCCACTAATGTTATAGCTCTGATACCACTTGTTATAGATCTGATCTAAAAATATAGGATAATGAAAATAAACCCAATAAATAATAAGATCTATCAATAGATAGAAATGCTTCTTTATTGATATCAAAACTCCTAAGGTAGGGCAACACCATACATTCACTCCTTAAGGAAGGAGAAACCTTCACAAGCCATATGCCTGTTCACAGAATAATCCTTGACATCCCTCAATGTGGAGTCTCTAGCCTCTATACAGGCCTCAT
This sequence comes from Pinus taeda, assembly GCA_000404065.3. Classification (NCBI taxonomy): domain Eukaryota; kingdom Viridiplantae; phylum Streptophyta; class Pinopsida; order Pinales; family Pinaceae; genus Pinus; species Pinus taeda. The sequence goes on along the minus strand of APFE031012809.1, from coordinate 171,635 downwards.
ACATATAATACCATGGGTCATTACCATGGTTCCATCAATACCACCTATCTAATACCATGGGCTTATTACATTATTGCTAACTACTTGTGGTCCCTTACATGATACAGGTTAACCACCTTATTTATCGCTATGGCCCATTCCATTATTCCCTTGGGGTACCACCCTTTGTACCCCATATTATCCCCTCTAGGTATGCTACAACTAATGACAAAGTCTTATGAAATCCTTGAATGTTTCAAACTGCCAATCATGTGCGTTGTTTAATGATCTAGACCTTAAGTGAAAATATACAAGCCCTTGATGACATATGGAGGACTATATTTGATGATGTAATACAATTGAAGAATGACCACACTTGATGATGGAACTTGACGAAGCTTTTGATGCAATGATTAATGGATTGGAAATCACTTAATGGAAAGACATGACATGAGGACTTGGAAATATCCTAATGGAAAATTAATAAATGTTGCACAATGGTTAATGACATATGACTGCACTAGTATATGATGACATTGTTGACACGTGATGCTACACTATCATGATGACATGGATTTTGCACTCCTAAAGGATGATTTTATGATCCCATGATGACATTGATAACAATGGAGAAGCCAAAGAATGAAGAAGCCATGCTGTCCCAAAAATTTCTCATGTTGTCCCAAACTTTTTATGCATAAAACTTAAGCACAATCATAAAGAGAAACATTTTTTTCTCTATTAGAGACATCTTTTCTCAATGACTCCTACACCATCTTAAAGAGGAATTTTTCCTCCTTCCAATAAGTCCTTACTTGCCCTTAGACACCGAGTGGTTGATGAGATATGGAATTTTTAAGACAGAAAACATATATCTAGTAGTGAACCAACCTACACCTTATCTTTCAAATCAACCTCCATACTTGGACGTGTCTTTCTATTTTAGCTTATAAAAAAACACTATTTATTAAGGATCTGACTTCACTCTTTCATCATCAATCTTGGGAAGAATCACAGGAACACTTTAGAAGATCGGATGAGTTAATATAAGGGAGAAAGGAGCATAGGAATAATTTGAAATGTGTTTGGGTATAAAGTTAACTACAAGAATACAAAATTTTTATGTAGCTTCAGATTAGGAGAAGTTATCCACTTCATAGGCTCAAAAGTCCTCTATCTGATAGTGGAACAAAAAATTGGAATTCCTCTATTTTCCAGTCGAGCAATAGCTTCAGAATGCCTCCAATTTCAAGTGGAACAACAGGTTTGAAATCCATCCAATTAACTATGGAACAATGGTTGGGAAGCTTGCATGGAACAATGATTTAAAACCATACCTCTTGCTGAATAGTAACCTCAAATTGCACTTGTAGTAGCTCATATTTATCCTAGACTGTGATTGTACTCATGATGGACTGTGGTGTCTCACTTTCTCAATATACAAAGAATTCAAGTTACAATTCTGATTGTAGTTGCAAAATTGTGAACCTAGACTCATAAACTTAAAGAAGATCACAGTCTTGTAAAATAACGTGACTCAGAAGTGACTTAGTTTGTTTGGGAAAGTGGGTTGTAAGGATTGGAAAGAGACCCAAGCAAGAGGGATAGCGCAAAATCATTGATGAAATGTCATTGAAAAAACACTCAGAGCTATTTGAGAAAGAAATTGTTGAAGAAAGACTTAATTGGGATTTTTCAATATCTTGAGAGTAGGGTTTTGGGCATCATGTGGAGAAAGCAAGTGATAGTATTAATGAAATCCCTTAGACCATATTTTAAAGATAATTTTTGGGACACGTTGTGAGGACAAACCTTGAGGAAAACCTAATAAAGAAGTCATCATTGACATCCTATTGAGGTAACCTAGAGGAAGTTTCATTGGGTTTGAAGTAATCCTATTGGGAGCATTGTTAAAGAACTCTAGAAGACACTTGTTGAACTTGAAGACATTCTTGAAAGACATTTATGCACAATTGAAGTCATCATGAGATAACGTGGAGAAATTGTTTTGGGTACAATGAAGAGCAGTGATGACACCTTCTAAGAGAACAAGGTTGTCATTGATGATGCGACATGGAGGCTAAGTGATGACATAGGTGAAGATTGGCAGGTCCCATTCAATAAGACATTAGGATCCGTGAATGATAACCAAACATATCTTGATGAAGTAAACTTTAAGGGTTGGAGCCTCGAAAAGACAAGGTTGGTGTCGCAAAATTGACAAGGTTGGAACCTTGGAAGTCCAAGTCGGTGATTAGCAAATACAGGTTGGAGCTTGGGAGATTAAATATCGGTGTCATCATCTAGTGTTGGAGCCCAACATATATTTTACTTGATTTATTTTAAAGAAGAAATTAATAAAAGCATTTAGTATTATTGTTCATTTTTTGTTCTAAATATAAGTGACCTAACTGGTAAAAGTAACAATTGAAAAGAAATAATGCATCTTCCCCCCCCCCCCAGTATTTCCAACAATTGGTATCAGAGCTAGTACCTTCACTGAAAGTCTAACAGATTGAAGGTTGATACTTAGAACATAAATGGAAAATCTAAGAAAGAAAGCCTCCAATCCTCCTAAAGATGTCTCTTGTTCAACCATGAAAACTAAAGACAATCAAATTGGGAAGGGTCCATTGTTGAATGGAAACTTTGATGTATGGAAGGTAAGAGTGAGAAATTTCTTAATGGCTAAAGGTTTTGAAGTACAAGAATCGATGATTACTGATAGCATGATGAGTGAAGAATCCAAGGAGTACAATTCAAGAGCGATGAAGGAAATTTTGAATGGGCTACCAAATTCTATAAAGGAAAACTTAGAGAAATGTTTATCAGTAGAAGATATATGGGACAAACTTTATGACCTTCACTTAAAAGGAGCATTGAACATGAACTCTAGTTAAGAAGATGATGGAAAGAAAGAATGAAATCAAGAACCCATAAAGGAAGCTAAAAATAATATAGATGACATCAAGGCCATAGAAGATCTAGAAGAAGAAGAAACTAAAGAAGACTTTGAAGAAGATCGCTTGACTAAACTTATAGCTGCCATGGAAGGGATTAAGAGTTTGAGAAAGGAAAATGGGGAACTTAAGAAGAAAGCACAAGATGATGACCACGACAAGATAATGAAGGAGTTGACCTTTTCAATCTTCAAGTATAAGAAAAATATGAGCTCACCATGCTTAAAGAGGAATTTCATTAGAACAAAAGAAAGCATCTTGAAGAAGTCATATCCATGACAAATCAGTTGGATAAGGTGAAGAAAAGGGAAGAAACATTGTCAATCCACCTTGAATAAAGATTGAAGAGTTTAAACAATCTTGAAGCAGGGATGGGTCAATACAAGGAAGAGTTCTCCTCCCTTAGATCTCAACTAGAGGAAGTAAGAAAATAAGTGCACAGAGCTAAGAAGGTGCTAGAAGCCTTGGAACTCATAGAAGGAAAAGTTGATGAAGAGGAAAAGAAAAGGAACACCATGCTAGAGGAAAAGGACGATGAAATGACCAAATTAAGATCATAAATCACCTCACTTAAAGCCCAATCAGGTGAATTAACCAAGACGGAGGAAGAAATGAAAACCAATCTATAAAAGAAGGATAAAGAATGTTATAAAATGAAAGAATAAATTGATATCCTTGAAAAGGAAGTTGATCAATTGAACAAGATCCTAAAGAGCTCTCAAACCCTAGCTGACATCCTAAGTCATCAAAGATCGCCTCTTGATAAATCAGGTCTTAGCTATGCAGGGGAACCCTCAAGCAAGAATGATGCAAAACCTAATGCTTCAAACTACAAGGATGTGAGGAAGCCAGAAAGAAATATCGATGCTCCCAGTTCCAACAAAGGAAAGGAGAAGAGTTAAGACAACTATGGAAGAAATCCTACTCCAAGGGGACTTGCAGATGGTGTCAAGAATACGAAAGAAATTGAATATCATCAAAGAATTTGAAGGGAAAAAGACTTTCAAAATACATCAATGAAATATTCATCTTCCAGGTACCAAAGTATATTTCTTGTTTATTGCTATTCTTGTACAGACTTTGGGCAAATGGAAAAATATTGTAGGGCATATGACAAAGAAAAATATAGTGCTCCCCATCAATCTCCTAGAAGAAATTGTGCAAGAAGAAGTCATGATTTCCCATTCATCAACAAGATAGAGTGCTTCAATTTCCATAACATTGAACATATGGCAATGATTGTAACGTGACTTGGGTCCCTACACAAGATAGAACCATGAACAACCAAGCTAGAAAAGAAAGTTACACAAATATGGAGAAAGACGCAAATTGTATCCAAAAGTCCCTTGGACGCTCTAGTCAACAACGCATGTTGTTGATTTGATGTCCTTGATATATGTGATATCCCAAGTGATTTGATGGGACTCTTCCAAAATGAAGACCAGGCATACAATTAGGGGGAGCTAGTGATCATTCTTGCAAAATCTATCCATGAATGGGTCCTATGAAATTATTTATGAGTCACACATAATAATCATAGATCATCTCTTGGGAGAAACTCCATTGAAGAACATGATCCCTTACTCATACGACGAACTATTGTTGAAAATTTCTTCCACTTGATCACAAGGCAACAATTTTTCATAATAATCTAAAGGACTTTACCCTGACAAGGGGAGTTGGTTCATCCATGAAGCAATACAAAATGGAACATATTTCCAGATGAAAGAGAACCATGATAGGGGGAGTAACATACCTATGAAGAACTACTATTGATGAAGAAAATATGATGAAAAGAAGCATATTGACAGGGGGAGTACTTGGGCACCCAATTTTCCATTAATGTCAAAGGGGGAGAAAATGTTGAAGGGAAAGAATATTTCCATCAATGACAAAGGGGGATATTGTTAATCAAGATTGTCACTGATGTCAATATGGGATTATTGGGATGGAAAATATTCTTGTGATGTCATAACCTATGCATAGGATGATGATTTCATTTCTCATGATGACAATTCCCACTTGTTTGTTAAGGATTACATTAATTAAGATGTCAAGCTATTAATATGTCATGGAACTAATGAAGAAGTCTTAAGAAATCCTTGAATGTTGCAAAGTGCCAATCATATGCCTTTTTTGATGATCTAGACATTAAGTTCTAATATACAAGCCCTTGATGACATATGGAGGACTATACTTGATGAAGTTATACACTTGAAGAATGACCACACTTGATGATGGCACTTGATGAAAGTTTTGACGAAATCATTGAAGGACTTGGAAATTGCTTAATGGAAAGACATGACATGAAGGACTTGGAAATCTCCTAATGGAAAATTAATAAATGCTACACTGTCGTTAATGGCATATCATTGCACTAGTATATGATGACATTTTTTATACGTGATGCTACACTATCATGATGACATAGATGATGCACTCGTACATGATGACTCTATGATCCTACGATGACATTTATAACAATGAAGAAGCCACGTTGTCCCAAACCTTTTATGCATAAAACTTAAGGACAATCACAAAGAAAAATAATATTTTCCATATTAGAGGCATATTTTCTCAATGATCTGTACACCATCTTAAAGAGGATTTTTTCCTCTTTCCAATGAGCCCTCACTTGTTGTGAAACTCCCAGTGGTTGATGAGATATGGAATTTTTAAAACAAAAACATTACATCTAACAGTGAGCCAATGTACACCTAATATTTCAAGTCAAGCTCCATACTTAAACGTGTCTTTTGTTTTGGCTTGTAAAAAACATTGTTTATTAAGGATCTGACTTCACTCTTTCATCATCAATCCTAGGCAGAATCACAAGAACACTTCAAAAACTCGGATGAGTGAATATAAGGGAGAAGGGAGAACAAGAATAGTTTGAAATGTGTTTGGGTCTGAAGTTAACTACATGACAACAAAGATTTTCTAGAGTTTTAGATTAGGAGAATTTATGCACTTTAGAGGCCCAAAGGTACTATATCTAGCATTGAAACAACAGCTTGGAATTCCTCTAGTTTCCTTGGAACAATAGGTTAGGAAGAACTCCAATTTCTAGTGGAACAGTAGGTTTGAAAGCCCTCCAACTAAATGTGGAACAATAGTTCAGAAGCTTCTATGGAATAGTGATTTAAAAGCATACCCCTTGTTCAATAGTAACCTCGGCTTAAACCTGTAGTAAATCATCATTAACCTAGAGAGTGATTGTACCCAAGCTAAATTGTGGTGTCTCACTTGTTGAAGACACAAAAAATTCAAGTTAGAGTTTTGATCATAGTTACAGAATTGTGAACCTAGACTCATAAACCTAAGAAGCTCATAGTCTTGTAAAAGAATGTTAATTAGAAGTGACTTAGTTTGTTTTGGAAAGTGTGTTGTAAGGATTGGCGAGAGACCCAAGCAAGTGGGACAACAAAAAATCATTGAAGAACCATCATTGAAAAACATTGGTAGCTATTTGAGAAACAAATTATTGAAGAAATATGTAGTTGCCATTTTTTGATACCTTGAGAGAAGGATTCTGGGCATCATTTGGAGAAACCATCTAACAGTCTTAACGACATCCCTTAGATCATATTTTGAAAATAATTTTGAGGACACTTTGTGAGGGAAAACCTTGAGGAAACCTAATAAAGAATTCATCATTGAAATCTTAATTAAGTAACCTAGAGGAAGTTGCTTTGGGTTTGAAGTAATCCTATTGGGACCATTGTTGAAGAACTCTAGAAGGCACTTGTTGAACTTCAAGACATTCTTGAAAGACATTGATGAATAATTGAATTCATCATGAGGTACGAATGAAGAGTGGTGATGACACCTTCTAAGAGAACAAGGTTATCATTAATGATGTGACATGGATGCTAAGTGATGACATAACTGAAGATTGACAGGGCTCGTGAAGAAGACATTGGGAGCCATGAATAATATCCAAACATATCATGACGAAGTAAAGCTAAGTGTTGGAGCCTTGAAAAGACAAGGTTGGTGCCTTAAAGGACAGGGTTGGAGCTCTGGAGGATAGGAGTCCTCAAGAAACTAGGTCGGAGCCTGAACCAGATATAGGATTAGAGCCCTTGAGGTTGGTGCCTCTAAATTGACAAGGTTAGAGCCCTAGAAGTCCAAGTGGGTGCTTGGAAAATATAGGTTGGAGCATGGGAGATTGAAGATCAGTGTTTTCATCTAGGGTTGGAGTTGTACATATATTGTACATGATTTATTGTAAAGAAGAAAATAAAAAAAGATTTTTTTCTTATTGTTCATTTTGTGTTCTAAATATAAGTGATCTATCTAGTAAAAGTAACGATTGAAATGAAATACTGATTCATCCCCCTCTCAATATTTCCAGAAGGTTCAACCATAAATTAGCTTGCTTATTGACAAAAATACATAGATTTGATCTCATGTTGACAAGATACATAAGAGGGCCAATCAACTACCTAAGTAAACTAGGTTCCATTTCCTCTCACTTGGAAGAAAAAATTTTCTTCTAGTTGGTCATCATTGGTATAGCCATAGGACCATAGTCCTACATCCTGAATCACTTTGGGATTTCCACAACATATTTACCTTGTCTAATGAATATCTTTCCATCTCTTTTCCACACATGGAGCCCCAAAATTAGTGCATAGACACCATCTCCTTCATGTCAAACGTTGAAGCAAGATCCCTCTTGCAATCCACAATAATCTTCTCTAAACCTATGAGAAACAAGTCATCTACATATAACACAAGAATGAGTGGCTCGCTCATGACCAATATGTAGTACAAGTTTGTTTTAACGTCACTTTTGGTGATGCCCATCCATAGCAGATATTTTTCCATCCTATAATACCATTCACATGGTGCTTTCTTGAGTCTGTAGAATTATCTCTTCAACCTCCAAACATGGGAATCCCTCTTTTGCACTTCAAATCAATATCTCTACTCTATATATACCTCCTCCTCAATCAAATCATTAAAAAATCATAGCCTTGATGGATGAGTACTTAGCTATAGAAGTGAATATTTCATCATAGTCCACTCCCTCTCTCAGAAAAACCCCTTAGCCATGAATCCGACTTTGAAATTCTCAATGCTACCATTAAGAGGGAGTTTGATCGGATCGATTGACATAGATCCCACCACTGATTTCCCTTCACACCATGGCACAACCTCACATACATAATTATTCATAATGGAAGAGTAGTCACCATAACATCCCTCCACACCTATTGTTAATATCAATCCTAAAAACTAGAAGGATAAGCCTAAATTAACTCATTCATAAGAGCCATGTAACTATAAACTCTTTGTCGTGGTTTAATCTCCCTCACTCAAGTCGTAGGAGAATCCACCTAGTCCTGATCTTCCCTTACGGTACACTTTTCCAATTTCAACCTCTTCATCATGTAGTCTTGACTTGGTTAAGTGGAGCATCCTTCTCCTCCTCATGCTTATGGTACTCACCCGACATAGAATTTTGGGGTCCTGCAATTTGTAATGCTTATCTCCCTTCTTTCTTCAGTGTCTCTTTCTCTTAAAACTCTACTATAGTTATCATTGAGCCATAAGAAATTTTGAATTACTTATCCTACTCAAATCTCACATCCCTCTATGTGATTGTCTTGTTGACTACAAGAATGTAGACTATACAAGACTTTGAGGTATCTTTGTATCCAATCAAGATACCCTTCTCTATAGTAGGCATGTGCTTCATCCTATTTTGTAATTGAACATGGAAATAAACCAAGCATCCAAATATATATCTATATATATATATATATATATGTCAAACCTATTTTTTTCACCTATTAATGCTGCTTTAGTGGTCATCCTGACCAACACCTCGCGTGGACTCCTATTTTGCAAATAAAGTTTCGTGTTAGAGAATTATTCCCATAAGAACATAGGTCTATCCAAATCGTGTAGCATGTATGTCACTACCCCAACAATTGGTTCTTACTTTGTAATATTCAATTTTGATGTGGTTTATATGGAACTATTAGCTCCCTTTTAATTCCAATAGATACACAAAAATCCTTGAAGGTATTTAAGTTGTACTCATCTCCAATGTCATATTTATGCACCTATATCTTTCCCCTACATTATTCACCACAAGAGATTTAAACTATTTAAATTGACTAAAAACCTAATTCTTAGTCTTGATAAAATAAATCTAGTTTTCCTAGAATGGTCATCTATGATTGTCACATCATATTTGGATTCTCCAATAGAGAGGACTAACATGGGGACGCATACATATAAATTGATCAATTCCAAGATCCCCTTGGACCTACTGTCATTACTTAGAAATATAATCTTGGATAACTTGCCCATGGAACACCCCTTACACACATCATATTACTCTACAGTGAAATTAGGGAGCACATTCATGGCCGCCCTAACCACTTCCAATGGTCTCTGGTGCAAGTGTTCCATTCTCCTATGCGATAGCTCCCCCAAGTCACGGTTGTTGCTATTTATCCTCACCAATGCATTGGTTGACTCGAATTGAACTCTATACAACTTAATCCTTATAATTCCAACCACCTTTGTTGCATTGAAAGCTACAATCCCTGGGAAATAATGCACCTTTCCATCCTTGAAAATTGCCACATAACCCTTGCATCCAAGGTTGAAATATAAACCAAATTCTTTGTCCAGCCTAAAACATAAAAGACATCCTCCAGCAGTATAGCCTTCTTAGACTCCCTCTAAAATGTAATAGTTCCACAACCTACTAGATTGTACTTGGCATTGTCGCTAAGCTCAATGTAGAAGTCCAAAATGTGTTCCTTCAGACTGGTAAAGTAGTGTTGCACTCTAGTCATGTGACATGAAACACCAATGTCAATGTATTACACATTGGTGCCCATTGAACTAGAAACATACATGATGAGTGAAAACTCATCCTCAAATATATATGCAATTTTGTTGATCTTAGCTATAACAATGACCTCACCTTTTTTTCTTTTCTCTTGTTAGGGCATTCACTAGAAAAATTCCCTTCTTGGTGGCTTGAAAATCATTTCACTTTTCTAGCATAAAACTTCTTTTTGTTTCCCTTTGATATATTTAGTCGATCCTACCTTGGCCTTCCATTTTCCATTAAAGGTTAGGGTTGAGTTCTCCTCCTCCTCACCCTTCTTCTTTTTCTCTCCCTATTGAGACTGTTCTTAGATCCCCTACTGTGTGAAATCATTCTAGAGATTTTCCTAAGTGGGGAGATTCTTTTGTCCATCGATGCAATTTACAAATACATCCCAGTTCTTTGTAAATCCACCCAAATCTATAGACATGAGTTCATATTCAAGGATTGGCTCCCCTACAACTTTCATCTCATCTTACACCTACACGATCCTATTAAGGAAGGAAGCCACAATCTCTCCCTTAGACATACTCATGCCATAGAGCTTATCCAATAGAATAATATTTCAGTTCTAGTTGTAACTATGGTACAATTTGGTGAGTGCATACCACATCTCTTTAGCAGTTTTTTTCTCAAATAGATAGCGAATCAAGTGATCTCTCACCCCACCCAAGATGATCCTCTCTTCCATTAGTTCTTTAACCTCATGGAAATATAGGTAAATAGGATCTAGCTCTGGAACAACCATTATTGAGTTAGCATTGTTCCACAAGTTCTCCTTGAGAATAGCGGCTATTCAAACCTTCCACTAAACATACTTTATGTCTCCTTGTAGCTTGTCTTAATATTTGACATTGGTTGCGATGGTAAATTGAACCATTGAATAGTTATTTGTTGAAAACCATACAAATACCATCAACCCCTTTAAGCTTGAACATATGAAATATTTTAAATTATCTCGGAGTATTTGCTCTAACACCATGTTCGTTTTCTCTAAGCCCAACAAAATTATTAATGTGCCACTGATATTTTTATACCTATAATTTTGTTGTTACTAAAAACCTAGAAAACAAGATATGAAATATATGCACAATTAACATAGTCACAACTTCTAACAAACTATGCATAGTAGAAACAATAATTCCAAGAAAATATTCTCCTTATGCAACTTTTACCTTACAAAACTCAAGTGTGGGGAAAAAACAACAAAGAGGGACTTTATTGAGCTTTAGATAAAATACTACAAAATAATTACGACACTGTATCCATAGAGTGTATATCCAAGAACAAAAAAAGAAATCAGCTCTCTTTCCTCTTCATTAGTAAGATATGAAAAATGGCCTATCTCTAGCAGAGTATGACCCATTTTCTTCAATACATCTTGCCCCAATTTTTAGCCTGTCCTCCAATAGGGAAATTAGTCCCAATAGTCCACCTCTCTCCCTTACAAGAATGACCTAGGTTTTTGGTGAAACACATTTCCTTGAAACAAAAGATGAAGGTGAAGGGAGAAACACATGGCATTGAAATGCTCAAGGGTAAATGAAACTATCTTATTCCAATCGGCGCAACAATTAAAATCGGCTTAACAATAACACAACCTCAGTTGGATCTTGAAACTAATGAACATTTGAGCGATGCATGTGGTGAGAGGGCATAGAGGGATCGAAAGGTTTATGGAAGAATGGAACGACAAAAGATATTAATTAAAAAATATTTTTCGAACATGGTAATGTGCATGACACAACCCTCTAACAACCCTTGAGGAAATCAAAGATGTAGATCAAGTTATATGACAATATTCACATATCATTAAATCTTGTGCATACATTCATAAAAGAATTTAAAATTCTAGAAACCTACATTCAAAACATGAAAGAAGTGCACCTATTGGTATAATTAGTTTTTGATTTAATGTCAAGTACTATAAGCCTAGATGAGACATCCGAGTCTCATGTAGGCTTACAATACTTGACATTGAGTCTAAACTCTATAATTTGCATAGTTTTTCTTGTTTTGTAACTTCAGCTTTACTTTGGTCTTCTTCATGTCCTCATCTTTAGTATTATTTTCATCTAGTTCTTATTTTACATTTGTTTGTACCTTAGCTATTTTTATTTGATTTTTCAATTGATATGAGTAACATCAAAGACAATATGTTCATTTTCATTTGTCTTCTCTTCCATTTTTGTCATAACTTGAACAAAATTGATGGTTTACATCATCTTTCCCGTTTCATATTATGCTGTAGATATCTTAAATTTTCGATATTTAGTTCCATCTCCATCATAATTAGTATTTGCAAGACACTCCTCAAAATATGCCAATCCATATTCGTAACTAAATTCAAATTCCACTACCATGTTTTTCTCACCTATTATTGTTGTTAAAAATGCGGTTCAATTTCATTCTAGACATGTGTATCTATATAGTGGAATTTAGTATCTTCATCATGTTCATTATTTGGATCTTGTACATCATCACCTCTTTTATTTCTACAATATATGTCTTTGTAGTGCTTTGGGAAATTACAATGTCCATGTCTTTGTCTATTACAAATTCATGGGATACAAAAATCTCTATAGCTCATCTGCTCATAGTTGTGATGAGTCTTTACAGTTTTCAATGGTTGTGACAACTACATCATGTTTCTTAAGAAAGGTTCCAAGAACCTTCTCTAACACCTTCTGATTTGACATTTGTTCACCATTCATCCTTAGTTGATTAACAATGTTTATAACTTGGGCCATGTAATCATCAACAAACTATCATTCTTTCATGTTCAAATTCTCAAAACTCATCATTAACATGTGAAACTCAACTTGATTAATTCGCTGATAAGTTTCTTTAAAATATATTGCACTATATTGGAGAAATTTTCTCCTTAGATCTTGAGAAATATGGTAGCATCCAAACCATTTTGGATGGCCATAAGTGCTTTTACATTTTTTTTGTTGACCATAAATTTATCTTTCTATGAATTCATTAAAGCTTGTTTGATTACCTGATTAGCTCACTCTATACTAGTAAAAACCACAAGTTCGCATACATACTTAGGAAGTAACCAAGTCTCCCTCTTAATCACCCAAACTTTATAGCTTTCCCTTTTTAAAACTACAAAATTTAGCACAAAAAAATCCCTACTTAAAGTCATATGTCTTTTCGTTTAATCCGGAAAAGCCTTCAAAAATAAAAATCAAAAACACCTTTGTAAATCCCTTTTGAAAACCCAAAAAAAGGGTTGGAATTTGACGAGAAATTTTCCCGTCATAAGGGATTTCACCCGTAAAATACCTTTTAAAATTTTAAATGGTCGTTTCTTGTGAAGTGTTTTGAAATGCGAGGAACGTATTTTTGACGGGTTAATTTTTTTGAAAAGTATTATTAATACCTTATGTCCCACCATTCCGTTAGCCGAAGTTTCTTTCACTGGGAATGGATATACTATAGTTTCAGGATGGTAATGTTGATCAAGTGTGGAATGATCTGGTCAGAGAACCAACATTAATTTTGAATCTTTCCCTTGAGGATTTCAAAATCTAAACAAATATTCTATTACAAAAATTAGTTATTTTTTCTAGGATCTGTGCATGGTCTCCTTGTCTTTCCTCCCTTTTATCTTTGGATTCTAACAGGAGAAAACTCAACAATTGTGGGATTGATTTCTCTATATAATCGAGTTCATGAATCAATCAAAGTGTTCTGCGTAATTACAGAATTCTTCAATTCTTTTATCATCCTACACTGTAAAATCATTGATATGCTGCATGATGGTTTGATTAAAAGAAACGTCTTCAAAGTCATTGGCCTCTAAAGCTATTGTACCTGGTCCGTTGCATAAATCTTGCAACACAAAATCTGTTGAAGAATCAGATGGAGGCAAAATCAGAGTATAGTCTAAAGAAAATAGCTTGTAATATGGCAAAATTTTGGCTAAAGGAGCTGCATCTGCTCCAAAATAATAGGAATATGGAGATCTCTCCAATTCTAACGATGACATAGAGATGGTAGAGATTCTAATTTCTTTAAAAAATTAAGGACATTTTGCCTGGTAAAATTCCCTACGATGGGAAAAATGCCAAATACCAACCTTGTTGGCCACTGTGTCAAGGAAAACAGCAGCGTAGGAGAGAAGAGAATGAAGTGGTGGTTGTATGAAAGTTGGGTTTTGAACCTTTCCATGAAACCAGGTCTGTTATAGGAATAGCCCTGAAACCAAATGCTAACACAGTAGAGGCATTTTGTATGATTTTGAAGGTTCTACATGCAGGGGCGGGTTCTTTGTATCAGGAGGTAAAAAAATAAACCCAAATTAATATCATTATCGTTGACATTGCTTGTTCCATGAATTCGTTAGTTTTTTTTTAGATTCTATTGAATCCATTGGTTATGAATGCATTTACTTATCATTTACCTATCCATTGTCATTGTTGTCCTTCATTATTGGTTTGGAAAATTCCAATCTGTGGAATGTTTGGATTATAGAGTTGAATTACTACAAATGTAACTCATATATTTTAAATGTTTAGCCTAAGGGAATTAGACACAATGACTTGTACCATCTTCTAACAAATTTCTGTTTTTTCACCTTGCGGGTAAGTGGGGAGTGAATCTCTCTATAACTATTGTAGACTCTATTGCTTGATACCTTCACTAATCATGGAATACCCATTTCTCTAAATACAGTTGCAGGACAACTCTATTTTAGATATATGCGTTCACATTTACTTTTCTGAGAACAAACCTTGTTCCAGTTCTCAATTTGTGATGACCTCAATATTCAAGTACTCATTATTTTATAAGTATATAGATTCCATACTGGTAAAATAATTAGTTATAGTTGTTGTACCATGTTCTGTAATTTTTTTAGCTTGCACTTTATTGGTAAATGGATAGTGAAACACTCTACAATTGTTGCAGACTTTGTTCTTTAATCATCTCACTAATCTTGGATACTAATTTCCTTAAAGACATAGTTCTACTTTGCAAGCCTTGGGTATATTTCTCCACATTTACTTTTGCAATAGTGAACCTCATTTCAATTTTCAATTTATGATAGGCCACTTTGGCATTAATGAACCTTGTTCCAGTTCTCAATTTATGGTAGGCCACAACATTCAGAGACCCATTCTTCTGTATATATAGAGATAGATATTTATTTTTGATAATCTGATACTCGTAAAAGAATTATTAGCAATAGTTGGTGACTAATATAGAGTTCATTCATCTATCTTCTTTTCTATTCGAGAACATTGTGAATAGATTTATTGTTAGTAAATATATTATGAGTTGAATTCTAACAAAAATGGGTGACTCACGCCAACCTCGCTACATCAATCATCCACCATCCCTCACACCCCGGTCTTGACTACTTGAGCTATGAGTTGTTAATATTGGCAACCTTGGTTGCCACCTCAAGACCAAAATTGTGCATTTTCGCTTCATGTCATTGTGGAACGTTGATCTCTTTCATTGGTGTTGAAGAAATCAACTGTAAACACGATAATAATGTATACATCTTACCTTGGAAATATTTTTGACAAAACCATGTGGAAATTTCTTTGATTGGATCTTTTTATGCTTTGGAAATTATTACAAACTGAAGCTATAAACTTGTAGATAAACCTTTTATGTATTTTTACTCCTAGGCTTCACATTCTTAGCCTTTATCTATTTTATTTTGTGTCACAAGTATTGCAAGCTTTGTATTTTTCATGGGTAAATCTATTTAGGCCCCTTTTGACCTTTGATTGATTCACTTCCTTGTTGATGTGACTTGAGGTGCATGTGAGTGTACCATGCCAATTGAAGGGAGCTCCCCAGTGAATTAGAAAGTGCACAATAGGTAAGAAAAAAACATACTTTTATTCAAGTAAGAATTAAAATACATCCAATTGTGTAAAAGAACCTATAGCATAAAGACATAAAATACGGAAAATGGATCTAATACCATTTGACAAACACAATTACCTATTCTCCTTAAATATATGTTCACAAAAATAAGTGACCTGTAAGCATATAGTCTACAAATGCTTTGTATCTCACACACACAAACACACACATATATATGCCCACAACATAACAAATCTGACTTGGTTTCCAACGTTTTATTCTTGATAATATCTCGTTAGGTACTCAACATAGTATGATTGAATTGCCATAGCTGTCACCTAGACTTTTACTATGTCCAC
>APFE031012809.1:140848-153359 GCA_000404065.3 Pinus taeda | reverse complement strand
AGGCTGACCACAAACCATTACAAAGTGGTTTTGAGATCACCACAAACTTTCAAATGCCTTAGCAAGGCTTACATTCAATATTTGGAGTTTCTAGTACATACAATGACTATTACAATAATATGTTAAGGAGTCTATCCCACAAACTACACTAAAACAAAAAGATCTACTTTGTTGTCCACCATCAATATTGTTGCTGCTTCATTACCTCCGCTTCTTCTACATCGTGGGCATCCTTATCTGTTCAAATAACTTCTTGGAACTCCATGCTCACTGTGTCATTTGTTAGAGTTGCAAATTCTAACAAAATAACTTTACCTACATTGAGTTAGCTAGGCTCAATAAGGCCAATAATATTTAAACATGCTTCCAAGACATAAAAAATAACCTTTAAAGTTGACAAAATATCAAATTTCTCTATCTTTGCCCAAAGATATATCATTTCCCAAACTAAGAATTCTAAGCCCCACGCCAGGTGATGACTTGAACAACATCAACCTTGAATAGCATATGCTCATCCATGATTAAAAAAAAACTCATCCAGTTCCTTTTCTGGTTATAGGCTCTGCTGGAGGATACGCCCGGGATCGATCCTCACAACCGTCAATAGATGCCAGCTAACAGAATTTCCAACCATGTCGAGCCTGCCAACACTGCGGATCTCAGAAGCAAAACAAAGATGTGCAACACTGGTAACGGCCATCGCATGCGAGAGATGCGCATTAAATAAAATATAGTAGCGCTTTAACACGGCCGCTACGAATGCATAGTGGTAGAAAACCCTCATCGAATCGCTAGTCCGATGCGCCTGTATATAGCCATAAACGTCTGGCCTTCGTTTCTAGCAACCTTCTGCCCTTCCTCCATCGCGGTCGTCAAGAGATTCACGACAGGATCATTCTTCACGTCTTCTTCTGAAACTTTCTGAAATAGAGGATGTGCATCCAAGCAACCTTTCATCCAATCGCCGAGTTCTTCAACATCAGTTACGGTGTAAAGAATCCCTCCCACCGCGATTCATATGCGTACTCTGCGAGCAACGGGACGCTGATAACTCTGCGGCGGTGATTCTTTTCTTTAAAGTGCGGATCAGGGAACAGAAAGAACTTCCCGTGTTCAAAACCTTCTGACCACGGACAAGCCCCTCGGTTTCATCCATGGCAATGGTCCTGACAATGTTCTCTCCCAAATGCTGGGCGACCTCAAGCACAAGACGAATGGGATTGTCAAGAACCTCCAGCATCCCGCGACGCCACAGATAGCATTACCACTGGGATACCTGCCAAGCCCAACGAAAGCCTCCATCCCCATGGAATGATCTTACTAGTCCCATAGTTCACTAAATTCGCACACAGAATGCCTATTGTAACATTCAGCTGGAAGAGGATGTTTAGAGCCCCTCTAATTCTAGTCGGTGCTATCTCTGACAGGAAAAGAGGAACCGCCTGATTTCCAAATCCAACTCCAAATCCGAGTAATATTCTTCCGATGATGAGCATGATAATATGCTCCGCGGCAGCATTCAAGATGACTCCACAAAGAAAGAATGCGCCGGCAACAAGCATGGTAGGTCTCCGGCCATATCGTCTGGTAACATAGGACGCAAAAAATATCGCGACCACGGGGAAGAATTGCACGAGAAAGTCATCCATGCCAGTCACTCCGCCTGAAATTCCTATATCGTAGCCAAACATTAACCCGTCGCTTGCAGTGATGACGACATGAACCGTTATGCGGGCCGCTCACCCACGCCGAATGCCCGCTGCTCGCTGCAATCTTCCCGTCTAGAGTCACATTGATCTCTGGTTACAGCGCGTGAAGGTTCGTCCGTATCACAGAAAGCGGAGAGAAAAGACACAGAAGAAAAGTCGGAGTTTATGTTGTGCAGAGGCCCACACGCGTTCACGAAGCCAATGTGTAAGCCTTGGACAGAACGATGGCGCTCAGTCAAATTGTGAGTAAAGTTGCGAAAATCGGGCAGAGCAGGAGGAAGAAACTTCCGCCATGGAAATAAACGATTAGCAGGGGGCAGAAAATCAAAATCAATAGACGTCAATAGGGGCAGTGCCCACAAAAACATCTAATTCAAATCCATTTGTGATAACATAACCATGGATTGATATACCGAGTTGCAGAGCTGCCAATGAGGCACAAGCTGGTAGGGTGCTAGCCACAGTGACTGAGTTGGAACTTGGGCATCATATTTGCCAGTTGCATTTAACGAAAAAGGGTAGGCAGTTTGTTACCTTGTCCATTCTGTGCATATACAAATATTAGAGCATTCCAAGAAACAACATTCCTTCTGGGCATTCTGCTGAACAATTGCCGTGCTACCCTGCCATCGCACTTATGACCAGAATTCTCAGCAGGCTTTGATCGTGGGTTTGGAACAGAGATTCCATAGATCCAATGTTGCTATTAGACCCAAAAGCCCAAACAACAGCGCAGAGCAAAAGGGCGTCCAGGAGACCCACGAGGGCAATCAGCTCTGCAGGGCTGAAATGCTGGGTTGCCATCTTCCTGCTCACATCGATGCAGCTGTGACCCAGAGGCTCCGCTGCTTCTTGCGCTCAGCGTGAATGCGTCTGCTGACAGCTTCAGCATGAAGCAGGCTTCGTTGTCCACCTCTTTTTCTCGCACGCAGCGTGCGCCGGAAAAGAGATTCGCTATTGATTCTTCTTGCCCTTGGTCTGCCCTTAAGCTGTTCCAGAAATGAGGTACACTGGGTACAGCATCAGCAAAAAGAAGTCTCACACATCGAGAATGGCCATTTACGGCTGCAAAATGAAGATCCAGAATTTCCAGGTTCCCCATCAATCCAGCTACGATCCCTTCAATCCATTCTTGAATCGAAATCTTGGCCTTGTGTAAATTATCTTGCTGGGGAACACCGGCGGATATGTCCAAGGAACATAACGCACAGCATGACAACCGCTCCACAAAACCATCGGCACCGTGCAGCGCTCAGATCTCGCAGCAATAACAAAGGATGGAAAACAAGCAAAGGAAAAAAAATAAAACAATCACAAAACTCTTTATTTTCCCTCAGCCCAGGAGGGGCCAAGCCTTCACAGGCTCTGATACCAAGATAAAAGTAGTACACTCAATATATTTCCTATTAATTAATGAATGAGGAAATTACAAGATATTTATACAATCAATAGTCTCAAGATAGGAATTCTATCTTGGACGTAGACTAGTGTGGTTGAGAAATTCTCTCAACCACACACTAAACTAGAGAAAATTAAATCCCTATTAAATAGGAACAAACTCCTAATTACAACCTAGACAAGTAGGAATTAATAATTTCCAACTCTACATACAGCCTATATAAAAAATAAAAAATAAAAAAAATGCTCTTTACCCTAAAATCTCACGAGCCCAATAGTTTAATTTGCACAACCAACAACAACGAATATTCTAAACTGGAATAAACAATAGATTGCCCTGTCTCACAGCGATTACAACCAAGATTTACAACCACTATCGCGACTCTCTCTTCTTGTGGCTCAAACGCCTCAACAACTATTTATCACATAAAAAAACATAACTTGTTTTATTAATCACACAACAAAACCCAAAACTGATTTCACACTACATAGTTAAAAAAATAAATGTACTCAACTGTAACTCACTCATCTACCTAAGTGCAAAACATGAGTTCTACACCATCCGGAATATTCACATGAGTTCCATTTCTCCATTAACTCCAAGTTATAGTTATAGTGCGTGTCAGGTAGCCCCACTCCCGACCGATAGTACATATTCCAACCTTGTTGACCTTCCACACAAGTATGGTTACGGCGAAGTAAGTATAAGTAATGAATTCGGCGTTTAATTACCAATTGCATATCGGTGGCTTTGGGTTTCATAGCCTTAAAGTGAACTTTTGCAAACTCCACAAATTTTTTATGCCATCCGAATAATATTAAAATACTCATCCTATCCTATCATATAGGTTATTAGCGGTTTTTAGTGTAACTTTTTTGAAAATTTTTCAGTTTCCTTTAATTTATTGAAATCAAAATTTGATAAATAACTTTTACAGAATAAAAATATCTTAATTTTTAAGAGTATAGAATCCATATAAAATAAAAAACTAGTTTAAATAAGAAAAATCAAAATTTTATCACAATCTTTTCTACCAAATTCCAACACAAAAAACTAAAAAAAACACACTAAAAACCATTCCTATCCTATTAGTTAGCAGTAACACAATAATTTTTTAGGTTAATCATTTTTTATAAAACGATATTCATATAATATTTTTTTTCGAAAAAGCGTAAATGGTGCTAACCTGCACTGGATGATCTATTGGCTTCTTTGGGCTGAAAGTGTTTGCACCGCGCATCACAATTTGGTTAGCAGTGACATAATAATTTTTTCAATTAATCAGTTTTTTAAAATAGCCAAAACCATCATATATG
Organism: Pinus taeda; assembly: GCA_000404065.3. NCBI lineage: Eukaryota > Viridiplantae > Streptophyta > Pinopsida > Pinales > Pinaceae > Pinus > Pinus taeda. Next base: position 148,935 of record APFE031012809.1, on the reverse strand, counting down.
TCGCAGTGACAAATACATTTCTTTCACATATTATAGATATATAAAGAAAAAAGCGTAAATTGTCCTAACCGGGAGCTTATGTGGGCTGAGATTGTTTGGACCTCGCATCAAAATTGGGGTGTTAGCTACAGTGGCTGCATGTACAACCTGGGGGTCTTCGATTACAAGACAATTAGAGATGGCGATTGTTTTGGACGAGTCCAACGCCTGACTCATTGCCCAAATGCACACGCAACCAATTTTGTTTTAACCTCCTAGTTGGGCAGCCTGATCGCATTGCAACACACTTTCTTGCTGACGCTGCGTTACCTATTTCCATCCCCACAACGACTGTGGATTTCTTATTAAAATATGTCAGCACTAATGATGCGCAAGGACGAAATTGAGAAAGATTCCATAACTGGTGCCTTATGTCCCTGGTCAACTAACTAGCATTCTCACAAACAGAAAAGTTCAAATACAACAATCCATCTTGCCCACAAAATCGGGACTGTAGATGAAGAATGCTTCATTTCTTATTACAGTTTGCCCCACAAATCCTTCGATTATCCATTGCATATCTAAGGAATGCAAACAACCGAATCGCTGCGTTGCGGCCGGTGTAATAATCAGTCTCACAGCCGATGCCCGCCATAGCTAGCAGTATATACTGAGATGGACAACAATTCTAGTGAGTTTGGCTTGCTGCTATCGTTGGAAGCTGCGGTCATAATAGTCATCCTTTTGTTACTTACATATTTCCTCCTACGTTGTCGCCACGGAAATCCGTTACTTGATCGACGAAGATGGGCTAACGATCGCGCAATCGGCTTTGGTGCCGCCCACTTGAACCACGACGGCGCTGTGATTGGGATCGATGGCGAGACGTTGGATTCATTCCCCAAGATGTTATATTCTGACAAAGTTTGCCAATCGTTCAAATCTGCAGAAGGAAATGAATTAGACGAAGCAGAGGATAACAACTGTTGCTCAATTTGCCTGAGCGATTACAAGGAGTCGGAGGTCGTGAAGGTTATCCCTGATTGCGATCACATGTTCCACATCGACTGCATTGATCAATGGCTTTGCCTGCATGCAACATGCCCCATCTGCCGAACTTCTCCTCTTCCCTCACGGAGCTCCAGTTCTCTCGCGCAAGAAGCCCGTACAACTACTATTGTCACAGTACTTGAAGATGATTCGTTCCGCCTTTTTCCAGAATAATGCTGAGGTTGTACTGTATTAGTAACATACCCGAAATTTTCGGATTTTTTTCTTTTTTTTATATATCTAGAACTTGTTAGTTCAGATATCTCAGGTTTTGCTAATGGTAATTAGCTTGGTCCTTACATGTTCTTTTAAGTAAAACAGTTGGAAAAAACGTTTTGTTTGTTTCGTTTAAGGGATTTTCCCAAATTGAGAGCATCAGAAAGAAACTGTCGAAGTGTAGAGTTTCTATAGGAGCAGGAAGGAAGGTCGGTTAAACAAAATGAGTAAAAGGGTAAATGAAAAATATTGAGATCTTCTTGTTAGCTCCATGTACTGCGTTCGCAAAATCTATGTCAATATTTTCATGCTTCCAATTACATTATTTTGATTTGGTTCATGTCTAATTCTAAGGCATAGTTCATAAGTATATTTTATTGTATTTTTAATCATATCAGAAGAAAATCAGAGAACCATTCACGGGGACGGATAAAGAAGTCACTGGAATTCGTGAAAAATCTGTGTAATATTTATTTTCACTCATCCTTAACAAAGTCATATGTGAAGTTACGTCTTAGGCTTGTATCACAGGTTCCAATACAATATGAAGTAGTTTTCTAATCTACGTTGTGGTTCTGTTCAATTTTTGTAATGATATTAGAGCTAAATCTAATTTAGATAAGACTTGTCAACGTGAGCAAAATAGAAACAGCACGAAAAAGAGACAAACCCACCACGAAATTTTTAACGAGAAACAGCAGGAGAACAAAGAAGCCAACAATAACTAAACCAGAAAAAACCTTGAATAAAACTCAACTCAAAGTCTAATATCTTTTTAAAAATGAAAATGATTTTGATATCGCTGTGTTATTTGGATACACTGCTTTAATCTTACTAGCGCGAGAAGTTTGAAGAGTCGCGTTAGTTTCAATGAACGCTTTTTGCCCACACGCGGCTCCTCTTCGCCAAACCAGCGTTAGCAGAATTCCGTTGACGTCACAACGAATTCCGTTGAAAGGAACGAGAGCTGAACAATGGGTCTTCATACGCAGGGAACACCATCATTTTCCGTGGCCCTTTAAAAAAACTCATGAAAAGCATTATTTTTTCCAAAAAGGCTTCGAGAGCATTATTTTAAGAATGCCAACGTATTGTTTCAAAAGGGGTTTCGTTCATATTTTTTTCGAAACGGTTTTGTTCATAGTTCCTTTAAAAAAAAATTCAACAGGATTTAAAACAAATACCAATAGACATTGAAATTGGTTGTAAAAGGGTTTTTGAGGAGGGTTTTTGTGCAAGTTTTGAAATTTGTAAGGAATGTGCAGATCTATTTATTTTATTGAAGGCAAGAGACTAATAAGGTCTGTTTGACTCAACAAATAGGAACAGCCAAGTTTGAGATATGACTAGATTTGGAGGTGAAAAGACACTAAAAATGTCTTCACCTCATTTCAGATATCAAGTCAACCAATGAAGTTTGGGATACGCGTGAGAGGAGTTTTGTTGTAAGAGGGAGCATTGAAGTTGAAGATGAAGGTGTATCTATAGCAACATATCTACATCTAGATGAAAAGTTTGTTGAATCCCACTTTGAACAACTGCAATTGGATGAAGATTTGGTAGATCCAGCAAGAGAGATTGGTGATGAAAATTTGGTGAATCTAACAACAAATCTTGGTCAGGAAATTTTGGTGAATCAGACAAGAGAGTTTGTTGATGACATAGTGATATGGCGAATCGACCAACTAATATTGCTAATGAAAAATATGATGAAGAATTGTTGGCTAATGAATGGTTGCACCTGATGCAACAAAAACATCACATTGACATGATGTTATTTGGTGAGATAATCCCACTTGAATCTGAAAACCAAGTGGAAGACATCGTGTTTGCAGTAGCACTAGCATATGTTAGTAGAGAAGTGTTACAGACATAGATAGAGGAATAGACCTCACATGTTAGTAGAGAAGTGTTACAGACATAGATAGAGGAATAGACCTCTCATTAGAGAATAAGGAACATAATAATATGGCTCTTTAAATATTTTTAATTCTAACATTGATTTCCAGTGTGGAGGTAGACCTAATGATTATGAAGAAGAGTTAAGTTTCTTTGAAGCATGGCTTTGATGAAGTTTGCATAGAAGATGTAGAAATTTGAAGCATGGCTTTGATGAAGTCTGCATAGAAGATGTAGAAATGAATGTTGAAGAAAGCTTTGATGATGAAACATCAATGAAATTTTCAAGTATTGGAGTTTTGTAGAAATATTTATTTTATTATAAACTTATGTTGCTCCAAATTAATGTTAAAAATACAGATGAGGAAGATCACACTACAAAAGATGATGCACTGGTCCACAATGTTGAAGAAAGCTTTGATGATGAAACATCAATGAAATTTTCAAGTATTTGAGTTTTGTAGAAATATTTTTTTTATTATAAACTTATGTTGCTCCAAATTAATGTTAAAAATACCAATGAGTAAGATCACACTACAAAAGATGATGCAGTGGTCCACATATAATACGATTTTTGAAGAGGTCGAGCACATGGTAAGATAACCTAGAAAAACTGAATGACCTCCACTAGCAAATGAAGAAGAAATTGAAATTTGAAGCCTACAATAGGAAGAAGAAACTGAAACAATCTAGAGGCTACATGATCTAGAAGAAGAGAAGAATAAAAGAAAATTTAGTTGAAGTAATTATTTTAAATTGTACATAGACCATAAGCCATCTTAATTGAATTTTTATGTGGTTGTGATTGAGAGGGAGTGTTAGATAATCTAATTCTAAACACCTGTTAGGTGTCAAAATGATCACTCCAATTGTCATAGTTTCATTCAGTTCAGTTTAAGTGGAGTTTCACTCCAGTGATTTATTAGTGATGTTTCCATTATAATCTTATTGAACTAGTTCATAATAGTGAAAAGAGTTAATCATATTCTCCAAATTTTTGTTTTATTCAATGTCATATCTGACATTTTGGATATTTAATTGGGCATCTTGATTTCATATTTTTTATCAGATCCATTTCCACAATTTACAGCAAGTAGCTCCAATGTTGACATGCACAAGAGTTTCATACCACGGGAATAAGCAGCAGAGTGTACCCTGAGTAAGACCCACAAAACATAACACATTTTAGATTGGAAAATAACACGGTGATCTTCCTCCTGCCAAATGCTGCAAAAACGTGACCAAATAGTATACCGGATGATCACAAACAACAAGTCTGTCTCATCATCACACGGAGTTGTCACAAAGTATGCTGCTAAAAATAATCCCCCTTGCTTCGTTAATATTTTTTAAAAACGGTTTTGTGCATAGTTTTTTTTTTTTTTTTTAAATCACGAAGATTTAAAACAGATACCAATAGACATTAAAATTGGTTGTAAAAGGAATTTTGAGGAGGGTTTTGCGAAAGTTCTGAAATTCGTAAGAATTTGTACATTTATTTATTTTGTTGAAGTTAAGCATAAAAAAAGCTATTTTAGAGACATAGTCTCTATGCTTAAGTTTGATTGGCATGTTGAGTAGTAGTGAGTTAACAGTGAACAAATGGGAAAAATCAAGAGGCCAAGAAGTCAAAGCTATTGTAGGAAATGTTCGAGATATGTTTAGATTTGGAAGTGAAAAGGTAGTAAAATTGTCATTCTTCTCTTCATTTCAGATGCCAAGACAACTAAGGAAGTTTGGGATACCCTTGAGAGGAGTTTTGCTCTAAGCGGGAGCACTGAAATTGAAGATGAAGGTGAATCTATAGAAACAAATCTACCTGGATATGAAAGGTTTGTTGAATCCCACTATGAACAACTACAAGTGGATAAATATTTGGTAAATCGAGCAACAAAGATTGCTCATGAAAATTTGGTGAATCCAGCAACAAAACTTGCTCATGAAATTTTGGTGAATCTAGCCAGAGAGCTTGTTGATGATAGTGAAACTTCCATTGGAGTAGTCAATGCTATGGGGACTCCAGCTATTAATATTGCTAAATTAAATTTTGATGAAGAATTGTTGGCTAATGATGAATGGTTGCATGTGATGTCACAAAAACATCACATTGGCATGATGCTATTTACTGAGATAATCTCACTTGAATCTGATAACCAAGTGGAAGGCAACTTGTTTGCAGTAGCACATGTTAGACAAAAAAGGAAGCCTACAAAGAAAAAGCAAAGATAGCAAGAAAATGAAGCACAACAGGAGAAAGTTCTCATTGCAGAGAAGAAGGAACATAACCAATATGGTTTTGTAAATATTTTTAATTCTAACATTGATTTCCAGTGTAGAGGTAGACAAAATGATTATGAAGAAGAGTTAAATTTCGTTGAGGCATGGCCTTGATGAAGTTTGCATAGAAAATACATAAATGAATGTTGAAGAAAGTTTAAATGATGAAAACATCAATGAAATTTTCAATTATTGCAGTCTTGAAGAAATAATTTTTATTATAAACTTATGTTGCTGCAAATCGCTATTCAAAAAACTGATGGTGAAGATCACACTACAAAAGATGACATGTAGCGGTTCTTCACATATAATATGATTTTTTATTAAGTCGAGGACATGGTTAGACAACCTTGAAAAACAGAAGACCTGTACCAGCAAATGAAGAAACTGATATGAAGCCTACAATAAGAGAAAAACATTGAAACAATTTAGAGGCTGCATGATTTTGAAGAAGAGAAGAAGAAAATGAAATCTACTTGAAGTAATTTTTTAAAATTGTAATCTTAATTGAGGCATAGACCATAACACATCTTAATTGATTTTTTATGTGGTTGTAATTAAAGGCGAATGTTGGGTTATCTAATTCTAAACACATTTTAAGTGTCAAAACCATCCATCCAGTTGTCTTAGTTTCACTTAGTCCATTTTAAATCAACTTTCACTCCAAATGATGTTTTCAATATAATCTTATTTAACCAATTCGTAATTGTAAGAAAAATAGTCTATGTTCTGCCCATTTTTATTCTCTTCAATTTTCATATCTGACATTTTGGAACTTATTGACTTCATATTTTCTATTAGATCCATTTCACAATTTACAGCCAGTAGTTGCAGTGTTGACACACACCAACAGTTTCATACCACGGGAATAAGCAACATAGTGTGCCATGAGTAAGACGCACAAAAGATAATAAATTTTAGGTTGGAAGATAACACGATAATCTTCCTCCTACCAAATGCTGCAAAAGCGTGACCAAATAGTGCACTGGATGACCACAGACAACAAGTATGTCTCATGATCACATGGAGTTGTCACACAGTATGTTGTTGTGATCATATTACATAATTTCCTTCCATAGATTTCTTTCACAAGCAAATCGCGCCCTTACTCACCAGAATGGATGCAGTGCTTGCACCATTGTCACGGTTAGATAAACCTAAAACCATTACTATTATCAAGCAAAAAAATCATCGTCATTGAGTTGCTTATATTTCTTCACACAACTTTTATACGTTATGGATACTCTTCATGTAACAAATTGACGAGGGCGATTGCGTAGGAGAGAAGAGAATGAAGTGGTGGTTGTATGAAAGTTGGGTTTTGAACCTTTCCATGAAACTAGGTCTGTTAAAGGAATAGCCCTGAAACCAAATGCTAACACAGTAGAGGCATCTTGTATGATTTTGTATGATTTTGAAGGTTCTACATGCAGGGGCGGGTTTTTTTGTATTAGGAGGTAAAAAAATAGACCCAAATTAATATCATTATCGTTGACATTGCTTGTTCCATGAATTGGTTAGTTTTTTTTAGATTCTATTGAATACATTGAATGCATTTACTTATCATTGACCTATCCATTGTCATTGTTGTCCTTCATTATTCCTTCATTATTGGTTTGGAAAATTCCAATCTGTGGAATGTTTAGATTATAGAGTTGAATTACTACAAATGTAACTCATATATTTTAAATGTTTAGCCTAAGGGAATTAGGCACAATGACTTGTACCATATTCTAACAAATTTTTGTTTTTTCACCTTGCGGGTAAGTGGGGAGTGAATCTCTCTATAACTATTGTAGACTCTATTGCTTGATAACCTCACTAATCATGGGATACCCATTTCTCTAAATACAATTGCAGGACAACTCTATTTTAGAAATTCTACTTTGCAATCCTTGGATATATCCCTTCACATTTACTTCTCTGAGAATGAACCTTGTTCCAGTTCTCAATTTGTGACAACCTCAATATTCAAGTACTCATTCTTTTATAAGTATATAGATACATATCATTTCTTTATAATTCCATACTGGTAGAATAATTAGTTATAGTCGTTGTACCATGTTCTGGAATTTTTTTTATCTTGCACTTTATTGGTAAATGGTGATCCAGGTGGATATTGGTGGCCACCCGCTAATTCCACTTGGATCCCCTCTAGTGCTTCTTTCAATTTTTTCAGTTTTCTTAATTATACCACAGTTTACTATTTTTAACAGTTTTTCAGGTCCTAAACTTTCGGAGCCGTTTTGAGGCCCTAAACGACGTTTTTTGGGAAATCTATAGCCAACTATTTTTCTGTCTAAAAATCGTCTTTTTCGTCGTAGTCCTCGGAGAGATCTTTTCAACGGGCTATCATGCACATCAAACGGAGATAATACGACCAATTCACAACCCCGGGAAGTTGATGTACCAACTTACCCAAAAACGGGGTCCACAATTTGGCGTTTCATCTTCTAGGGTCAGGTTTTGGAATGTGAAGGGTTTTCCATTGTTTCTCAACAATAAATAGGCCTTCGAGCCTCATTGTAAGACAGTTCAAACTCATGTAGCCACACATCTCTTCTCAGAGATAAGTTGCCATCGCCCTAGCTGGTTTATTTCCATTTCTGGTTGTAAGCATATTTCAGTATTTTCAATTAATGAAATGAAGTATTATTTCCATTTGC
>APFE031012809.1:96422-107610 GCA_000404065.3 Pinus taeda | reverse complement strand
AGCCTTCATTTTTCTCCTTGCCTTTGCTGGAACTAGGAGCATCACCATTTCTTTCTGGCTTCTTCACATCTCCTTTGCTTAAAGCATTTTCATCCTTGTTTAAGGATTCACCTACATATCCAAGTCCTGATTTATTAGATGGAGATCTGTGATAGCTGAGCATGTCATCAAAAGCTTGAGAGCTCTTCATGATCTTGTTCATCCCTTCAACTTTCTTCCTGAGGAGGACAATCTCCTCTTCCAATCTTTCACACTCAGCATTCTTCTTTGCAAGCTGTTCCTCAGTTTCTTCCTTGCTTCGAGTAGCTTCAGCTGCTACTATTTTAAAAGAGATTATATCTGTCTTCATTTTGGAGATTTCTGCTTGACTGCTCTCCATTTTCTTTTCAGCTTCTTGTGCCTGCTTCTTGGCTTCTTGTAGTTCAGACTTAAGGGAGGATACCTCTACCTTGTACTGTCCAATCTCTTCTACAAGTTTGTTCACTCTCTTGTGCCTTTGTTCAAGTTGACTTGACAAGGCATCTTCCTGCTTCTTTTCTTTATTTAACTGATTTGTCATGGATATGACTTCTTCATGATGCTTCCTCCTGCTTTCATCAAGTTCCTTCTTAGGCTTGGCAAGCTCTTCATCCCTTTCTTGCACTTGAAGCTTGATGAGGTCAACCTTCTCATTTTCAGCTTCTATGATGGGTTCAGAATTTTCTTCTTGATTCATGGTCATAGTCAGTGCTCCCTTTGCATGAAGGTCATGAAGTCTGTCCCATATATCCTTTGCTGATGAATATTTTCCTAGATTCTTCTTTACAGAATCAGGTAGCTCATCCAAGATTGTCTTTGCTGCTTTTGCATTGTACTCCTTGGATTCTCCATCCATTTTGCTATCATCAATCACTGACTCCCATATTTCAATCCCTTGAGACTTTAAGAAAGTCCTGATTTTTATTTCCCATATATCAAAGTTCCCATCGAACCTTGGAGCCTCAAACAAAATGTTTTCAAATAGTTTGTCTTCTATTTTAACAGAGGAGGGAGACACAACCTTAGGGGATTTGGACACTTTCTTCTTTGACCTTGCCATTCTTAACTATTTTTGAAATCCCTGTCTGTGTTTTAAAATCACTAACTGTTTCTTCAACAGCAACTTAAAAACTTGAGAAATACCTGAATCCCTTTGGCTGAAACTTCACACAGCTGGAGAAGCTTTACTGCTGCTGCAACAAGGGTCTTTCCTTCAGCTTCTTTGACACTTCAAAGAGCATGAACCTGCTCTGTCACCATCAAAGAGCCTGGATTAGCTCTGATACCACTGTTGGGTATTTTTGAAATGGAAAGGGAAAATACCAAAACTAGACAAACACCACAGAGCCAATGTTCTGTTTCCTTTGCTCCAGGATCTTTTTTTTTGCACAGAGGACCCTTTTTAAAAATAGCTGAGAACAGAGTATTTCACCACCATAAAATATTTCCTTTCATTAAAATAAATTCACAGTTACACATTCATCCTCTTTGCTGTGAGGGATTTACCAAAAACAAGATGAAACCAAAACTCTGTTTTCACCTGAGAATTTACAGAGACATATTCATCCTCTTTTACTGAGAGGGATTCACCAAAACATTACAAGATAAATTGCTCTGCCTCCTATGAAATTTTACACCACTGTGTAAATATTTCATTTACATTCACTGCTGTGTGAAAACAAAAACTTACAGGGATTCACACATTTACCTTTTCATTGCTGTGTGAAACTATTCATGGTTTTGAAACCAAAACAACCCACTGGTTTCATTTACTTCTCCTCCTGCACTGCTGTGCATTCCTTTTTTTTACTTCTTACATTACCATCAAAATTACTCTGCTGCATAAAAAAAACTTTTCATTACAAACCCAAAAATATTTTTGCACTTCTGTGCATTCCTCCCCTGCAATACAAAATTTTATCTCTGTTTACCATCAATTTTTTTTATCTCACTGTGTGAGATTCACATTTTAGTGCTTTTGGGCTCTGCTCTTTTTATCCCTCATGTGCCATTACATAACACCCGCGCACACACCAATAAAGAACTCTGTTTTACTTTACCTCCCGTGTGTTTTCATATGCGATTACTTTACCCTGGTTTTTGTTTTCATATGCGATTACTTTACCCTGGTTTTTCCATTGGCTGCTGCAAGCCTACTTCATCATATCCCCGTGTGCAATGCTTCACACTGAAAAATACAATCCATTCTGTATAATGCGATTACCATATTCTTTTTTACAATTCCCGCGGGTGTTTTTCTTGTTCACATGACAAAACATTGGGTCAACGTTTTTTTTAAAATATATTAAAAAAAACTTACATTATACTTTGACCATGCTCCATATTAAATAGCCGTATGAAATATTAAACTTTTACCAAACCATATGACATAAAATTATTACATGGTATGGTCCAGTGATTTTTCTACTCCACGCTGCATTAACTTTGACAGGCCCGTATGTACTTCGGACACCTTAACCAGCGGAGACTTTTCAGACAATCAAACGGCGGAGGACATTCACTGTTGATCGGACGCATATCGGGCAGGGTAAGAAGACTGGAAGTTACCTTTCGACGGATGTGACTTGCTGATGTCAGGCCAGCATCACTGCTGGACAGTTGTCAGCTCCAGATTGCATCGGAGCTCGTTGCACGGAAACTACTTTGCGCTGAAGGGTGGTACGATATGATCCTGACGGTTTCAAGTTTGCATCAGTGGTTTTGGCGCTGTGGTTGACTGTTGACCGCGCGGTTTAGCTGCTGGCCTCCTGCGCGCACAGGGGAAATTACCGTCTCCAACATTGACAAGGGATAGAGTCTCTGATTTCGCCGTGAGATTCTGTCGTGAGAGTTCATACTTAATCATTCTAAATATCATTGGAGAATGGGCTAACATGCAATGATTCTTAGCGACTTTTCAAGATATATCCATGTAATCGTGGTTGTGCCAAGTTAAGACGCACATGTTTTCCACTTGTCTAAACATGCAATCATTCTTTGAAGGTGTCTTTGAAACAACGATAAAGCAAACTCTACTACACATTGCACATTGAGATGGCAACGTAACTATGCTCTGCCTATAGAGGATAGGTAGCCAAAAGCAAGGAGATCAGATCTGTGAAATAGTTAGCCGAAATCAAAGGGATCAGAGCTGTGAAAGCACATGGGAGTCGAGGCAAGCCGTGAGCAGTAGCTTTCGAAATGACTGACAGAGTGGCACAACCGATCCTTTATCCAAAGCTTGACACTGAGGGGATCTGAGTACCCTGAAGGTGCTGAATTGAGATTCAGGTACTTCAGAGAAGGATAGCAGAAAATGGGGCACCAAATTCATAGTCTATCCTTCGGCCCCTTCCGCCGATCCTCACAACCAAGAGGCTGCGACGTGGACGGCCCTGATAGAACATCTCATCCCCAGCTCATATATTGTGCATCCATCACCAGTAGAGTATTCAAAGTGTGCACTCACATAAAAAAAATGTTTGATCGAACAAAGGATTCTCTATTTTTTTCTCATACTAGATTTGTCTGTGTGCATCCCCAATGCAGTCGGTGCAGCACTGCTTCAAAAAATGGACCGATAAAGCTGAAAATTTGGCCTCAGAGGTCTGGACCAACTGCAAATATAAGTTCACGTGTATCGTATTGTTCTTGCCCGACTACTTGCATTTTGAATTAATGGATTTCTTTTAAATGTAGCGAAAACTGGAAACTTTACTTTATGGGATTCCATAAATTAAAGTAGGCATCCAATAAAGTCAAGTAGGATTTCTTTTAAATGCAGGTTGGTATCCCAGGCCACGACACACCGCACCAACATGCCATTTCATTTATAGATCACCGATATAGGCTATTGAACATCTTTGCAATGCTCATTTTTTTCTTTGCTAGTTCTGTCAATTTTATAATATTAGAAACACAAAGTCATTGCGTATAGAATGTCAGTAATATTTTATGTTTTGAATGGTTGCAAAGATTGAACCAAAGACAATTACCACTCTATGCAAGCAGTATACAATAATCACTGCTAACGGACAGCCTAGTGTCTATGTCCATGACGGAGACACTGTTGTTGTCACAACTGTTGTCAAAGCACTGTACAATGCCACTCTTCACTGGTATTATCTCTGTAACCTTAATGAACATCCTTACAATAAATCTATTGTTGTTTTAAATAGGTCTGCTGATATAGGCGAGAAGACTTGTGTTTAAATCTATCAGGCATGGACTGAAGTAGTTGCATATAGGGTGGGAGGACGGACTCGACAATATTCCACTGGGTGGAAATTTTATACACAGATTTACCATTATTGGATAGAAAGGAGTTGCGTGATGGCTTAGTAATCTAGCTCGGGTTACATAGTTTAAAGAAAAGTATTGAGTGTAAATGAACAACCTTATGGATTTTGTACAGACCACCTTTTCAAAGGTGTGGAAACGGGGTTTACTCTTTTGCAACTTGGAAAAGTATAAAATAATCTACATTGCCACACTAGAGTTGAGAGAAATAAGTAGTCTTCACACAAATATTTCGTAGGGATTTAAAAAAAAAAATTAGTTATGGAATTTGTTGTCCTTAATAGCATCCATGAATTTTAATTAAAGCGAAGCTAAGTTCCTCAACACAATGATATGTGGATTCTAGTATCCAATACAGATGGATCTACGAAAACTGAAACAAAAACACAGGAACAAAAACAAGTTGGAAACGAAAAATGATAAACCCTAGGGCTAGAATGTTATCTTGATTGACTGTATAATGAAATTCATAGTATTCAATTGCTCATGTTCTTTGCATGGAAGATTATGCGTGTTTTCGACTTTCTTACGGTTGAATGTTTTGTGTGTTTGCAGACTTTACTGAGGATAATTGTTTATGTGGCTTGAATCTCTAGCAATGGCTTGAGAGGCTTGAGGAGCACAACCAGCACAGAGGCTACGCTACCTAGAGTAGCAAGGCCATACTACCGTCGTTGGTAGATTACTCGGCCTCCCCTGGCTCTTTCACCATTCGGGCTCAGCTCCTCTCGCAAACAAAGGATTTTACTATGCTCTCGATGCAGGCCTACCATGCTTTGTGCGTGCAGTGTTTTCACCATATGGTATTTGCAAATAGCGCCATCCTCTACCGCCATCCTTCACCTTCTTCTGGCAAACGGATGCCTCTGCAACAAAAGGAAAAACTAATAAAAATATGGGAGTTTGGTAAGTTTTATGGGAGTTTGAAAAGTGAGGCGGTGAAGGCCACCGAACACACAAAATATGCATGGCATGCAGGCGGCAGTGGGATGGGTGTGTAGGTGGCTGTGTGCATAGTGTACAGGGGTCAGAGGGATGGGTGCTTAGTGGCAATGGGAATAACAAGTATAAGTGTTGCTGCTTTGCATTATAACTTTTAGCATTTAATACTGTAGATTAATGTTAGCATTAAAACACATATTAGTCTACACTATGAACATATACGAGCAAAAAACGTATATAATATATGGTCAGCCTCGGGAAAGGACCAAATAACATGGGGAAATTGTTTGTGCATAAAAACTTTGCTTAAACTTCTTTTTTACTGGATGCGAAAGACGAAAAAGTGGCTAAACTAATGATTATGGACTAATATAAACTAATGATTATGGACTAATAATCGATTACTTAGTCCCTACACTATGAACATATACGAGCAAAAAACGTATATAATATATGGTCAGCCTCGGGAAAGGACCAAATAACATGGGGAAATTGTTTGTGAATAAAAACTTTGCTTATGGACTAATATAAACTAATGATTATGGACTAATAATCGATTACTTAGTCCCTACACTATGAACATATACGAGCAAAAAACGTATATAATATATGGTCAGCCTCGGGAAAGGACCAAATAACATGGGGAAATTGTTTGTGAATAAAAACTTTGCTTAAACTTCTTTTTTACTGGATGCGAAAGACGAAAAAGTGGCTAAACTAATGATTATGGACTAATAATCGATTACTTAGTCCCTGGCCATTGCCGGTGACTAATAAGGTATCATTTGTTATAACAGCAAACGCAATCGGTCATCACATATTCAACCTAAATTATAAAATTATAGTAATGAGCCCGAGAATAAATATCACGGAAATGGGATTGGTCACATTAGTGCATAATTCCGATATTATCGTGACAGTTTATCGTTATCATCGAAAGGAACACAATCCTTTGGGATCTTCCCATTTGGTCTTTGCTAGCTCAAGAATAATGGTTACATGGATTGCTCATTATTATTTTCTGGTTTAAATTATATTTTTTAATGGATAAATAGATTTACGTTAGAGATAATTACTTTCAATTAGTTTTTAGCTTAAGTTTATATACTGTCTAGGTTGAGGAAGTGTAGTGTTAGTTATGTATGTGGAAGTATTACTGACGTATATGTGAATTTTCCTTTAAGTTTAGCTAATATATAGGTTTAGGAAGTCTTAGTTATGTATGTGGAAGAGTTTGCTATATATGTGTGACTTAAAATTAGAAGATCTATTCTTGAAGAATTATTTACTCACGTAACTTTACAAACTAAATCAATACAATTTAAGTAGCAATTCATATCAAATTGCGTTTATTATGCGTTTTTTCCACTCGGAGCAGGATCTAGCCATCTTTCGCCAGTCAATTTAAAGTATTTTGAGAAAATTGGCCTATATTCTGCAAAGACACTGCCACAGTGAACTGTTATGCCGAGGTCAAAAGCGGCGTTGAGTCGTACCGATATTAGATACAGAGTCGCAGACCATGGTTTTAAGGAGCCATGGGCTATGATGCTCTTCTGCCATGGATGAAGCCCAGGAAGAGCAGCTGTTGGACCGCCATTGCAGTGGTAACTGTCACCGTAGCCAGGAAAGGAATAAGGATCAACTTACAGCAGATCTGTGGTCGGTTGTAGCCGCAGGGAGCCACCGTGCCGCCAGCCCACCATTTAGTGAAGGGTTCAAATGTTTTTAGAAAGACATATTCAGGTTATTAAATTCACTCACATGTTTCAAGGTGCACGAGTGATTCAACATTTACTGAAGGGTTGAAATGTTTTGAAATTCACTCATAACTTTCAATCTGCACGCATGGTTCATCCCTGCATAAATATGACATGCAAATTCTATTTTTGGTGATTGTTTTATTTTTAAAGAGGTTTTGTTAATCTTCGTATAAATGAAAAAGCAAAGTGACAGATTTACATTATATAAAGGAAAAAAGCAAGAAAAAAAAAGTGACTTGCCGTTTTTAAAAGGGATTTATAAAGGTGTTTTTTAAAGGTGTTTTCACATTAAATGAAAGGAGATATGACTTTAAGCGGGATTTTTTTTCAGCTAAAGTTTTTAGATTTAACAAGGAAAAACTAAAAAGCTCAAGTCATTAAGAGGTAGATTTGACTACTTCCTAAGGATTTATGAGAACTTGTGGTCTCCAGTTGTATAGAGTGAGCTAATGAGGCAATCAAACGAGCTTTCATGAATCCATAGAAAGATTAATTGAAGGTTAACAAAAAAAAGATGTAAAAGCATTTATTGCCATCTAAAATAGGGTGAATGTTACTATATTTCCCAAGATTTAAGGAGCAAAGTCCTCTAATTAGATCGTAAGATTTAAGGAGCAAAGTCCTCTAATTAGATCGTAAGTAAGCATAATTATTAGGGAATTACAAAGGTCAAGGGAGTCGAATTTTAGATGTTGAGGATGAATTTTACGAATTTGAACATGAAAGAATAAGAGTTTGTGGATGATTACATGACCCTTGCTAACCAAATAAGGATCAATGGTGAAGAGCTTTCCAATCAGAAAGTGTTCGAGAAGATTCTTGGAACCTTGCTTAAGAAACCTAAAGTCGTCACCACCATTAAAAACTCTAAAGACTTGTCACAACTATGAGTAGTGTAGCATTAGTGTGGAGAAAATATCCACTTAGACCTCTTACGGGTGATGAGAAGAGGCATACATGCGCTGATGGATTCAAGAATTGATGGAGGGAGGACCTAGGAAGGCTAGAAAACTCTCGGATAGCAACTCAACTTGTGAACATCCCTCATGCCTAGTCTTATTATATATAACGTTGTCACCGCCATTAAAAACTCTAAAGACTCATCACAACTATGAGTAGCGTAGCTTTAGTGTAGAGAAAATATCCACTTAGACCTCTTACAAGTGATGAGAAGCGGCATACATGCCCTGATGGATTCAAGAATTGATGGAGGGAGGACCTAGGAAGGCTAGAAGACTCTCAGATAGTTACTCAACTTGTGAACATCCCTCATGCTGAGCCTTATTAGTCCCTGCCATCCAGGCATGGACTATAGTAATTGGAAGTGAAGAATATAGCATTATTTGAGCTGCTTTTATTCCCTGCTTATTAGCTATAAACAAAGTTTTATTCCCCGCTCATTAGCTATAAACAAAGTTTTGAGAGAGATGTTGATTTTTAATATTATTTGGCCTCTTCCCAAAAAACCGAAGCTAGAAGCCAAAAACTGAAGCTAATCCGAAGCGAAAACAATAGGTTATATTTTTGTTTGTTTGATATTTTCAAATTGTTGTTCCCTACAACCTAAACTAATGCTAGCATTATTGGAGGGCATTAAATGTTATCTCAACATTCAGGAACACCCTGGTATATACCAACATATAAGCACAGCAGGTCCCTGACCTATTGCAACACATGGCGATTGCACCCCACATCTATATTGCTTGTGAGTGCATGTTTGTCCGGTGGCAAAGATAGGTTTCCGTGTGATGGTGAATCACAAGAAGGGCACATAGCCTGCAACAAAACAAAGCCTGCAACAACCCTGAGGCACATTAAGGTCAGTTCACTAAATTGACATGGCGAATCGACACAATCACGACGTTGTTGTTGCCAAGCTGTGAGTTTCCCTGTGAGATTCCCTCTTTGTAGCCTCCGTCGTAACTTCAGTCTATCCAGGCAGAAGGATAACTTCCATCTATCCAGGCAGAAGAGGCAGAAGTGTAACTTCCATTTGTCTAGGCAGAAGAGGAGGTTTCTATCTCCTTTCATATTGAAGATGTGTCTGGGAGCACACTGAATTACATTTTAGAACACCACAGCTCCGCTTCCATCCATATAGGCCTGGTTTTATTCAGTTAAGGATCGCTTGATTTATGGAGCTACTTGATTTATTGAGATGCCAACCTTGCCATGCCCGCAACAATATTTCATAGGCGAATAAAGGAAGGAAATACTTACCAGCACAGAAGGCAATGAGGTTGAACCACCAAGAAAATATTTAAGGCTGCTCAATCCTTCTGACTCAATTAATACTTCTGGGCTAGACGTCGAGGTGCAACTTCTTCCTCATTCATTGGGACTAGGCAGTATGCTCCTTTCGCTTCCTTGCTCTACTTATCCTCACTTTGCCTTTGTTCATCTGAGCAAAGCATGTATAGAGATCTTCTTTGTAGAGAGCATAATGGATTCAGGGTGGTATTTGTTGTTGTCTCTGATCCCTTCTGTCCTCTTTCCACTTATGTTTCCTTGCCCCTCTAGCTTCGATCCTTAATGCATGTCTCTCTCTTTTCCCGGGGGCAACTTGTTTCATTGAGGATCGATCTGAGCGGAAGCCAACCTCTGTTGCCTAGCTAGCATTCATAAGAGACCCTGACGCATATATAATACGGTGTATTCATTCCACATCTTTCTATATTAGGCAAAATACATAAGCAAGGTTTGGTAGCATTCGGTAGCAAGGTCTGGTTCTCTCTATCATGTCTACTAGAGACAAGACGAATGATTGGTTCCTGGGATTCTAAAACCGAGATGAATGTATAGTTCCGGTCCCTGGGATTCTTAACCTTTCCCTCTGCCCTCTGCACAACCTAGTTCGTTCAGCTTAGCCCATCTTGCATGTATCTATTTGCTCATCCAGGAGTGCTGGCAGTTGGATGAGACAAAGCACAAAAGGCCATGAAGTTGAAACTGGTGCATGTGTAGTGGGCAGTTGGATTATCCTTCTGCCTCTTGTATTGAGATATGAACATGATACAATGTTAAGTGGCATGGTTTAGGCTGTGCATGCTATGCCATGGAGAAGGAGGTGAGGCATGTGGCGCTCATGGGAGGGCCCACATGGAGTTTTTTTTATTTTTAGTTTTTTAAGAGCTTTGTTTCCTTTTAATGCTAAATTACATCACTAATATACCCTCTTTGGTCATTGCATGTTATACTTCTGTTACTGGTGTACAACGACTTCATAAGGGTTAGCTATCACTGCTTTAAGGTGCAACTGAATATATCTATGTCATGTTTTGGTCTCTTTATCATTTTTTTATGTCCATGTATGGAAGCGCTTCCCTTGTGATCTGGGTGAATTATTTGTGGTTTCTTTCTTGTTTGTGCTTGTTTCATGTCATACATCTTGTGTGTGTTGTATATGTGAAATTGTAAAGTTCTAAAGGTTGGAGGTTGAATTGAGTTTGAATCTTTGGGAGCTTGAATTATAATTGTAAATTAAATTCTCTTTGTGTAGTAAAGAGTAAAATATCCATTCCATAATTCAAGAGCTAGTTGAGCTCGTCAGCTCTTGTGTGCTGAGGACGAGCTCAGAGCACAATGGCTAACTGTAAGAATTTTTTCCCTTTGCTTTTTAATTTGCATGTCATCTCTTTGACTTTGAAATTTTCTCCATAACATGTAGGACCAAAACTTTCCCTGGTTTGTGATGGTATCACATGTCCGATACAATGTTTTGGAGGAAACAACCTTTATTACGAGTTGTAAAATTATACATATTATAATTCATTCTTATGTTTATTCTTTCTTTTTTTCTTCCTGCAGTGAAGTTTTTATATTGTATAGGGGTATATTCCTACACAGTGGTAACGGTGATATCAAGTAGAGTGGTGAGGTTAAGTGGCTTTTTTTGTTCTAGAGGTAGAGGCGAGTGCTTTCTTGTGTATGATTTTGTACCCAATGGAAATCTATTGCATTTTTTGTATGCAAAAGATCGGAGGGTGTTGAAAATACTGAGAGGGGGGGGTGAATCAGTATTATCTAGATCTTTTTGACAATTCTTCCTTATTTGTACTTTGAATTATTTTTGCATATCAATACCATCAATAATGAGCATGAACAAGAAAAACAGATAGTCACATCAAAGAACACCAGATATAAGGTGGAAACCCAATGTGGGTGAA
>APFE031012809.1:74245-96325 GCA_000404065.3 Pinus taeda | reverse complement strand
TTTATATAGGCTAGTTCTTCCTCAAATCAAGGATCATGGGGCTCAATAAAAATAATAAAATAAACAATACCATGGACCAAAACCATGATAACCCAAAAACTGTTGGCTAAGTATCATGAGAAACCCCACGTGTGGGCGCTTAACTGCCTTGGAATGTGTGCACTGGGGTACGCACCTCACGGATGGGTAATTCGCGTATTAGGACGCGGTCCTTGCATGGTATACCTGCGGGTACGCACCTCCTGAACTGTTCTCCTGCGTACTTCTTTATCAAAATGAGAGCCATGCCATGGGTGTTGCCATCAAGTACAACATCTGAAACATATACCAGAACCATAATGCCAACAGAGGGTACTCAATTGGCCTGCGAGGGTAAGGATTGCACATGGTGTTGCGAAAGGTAAGTCTCAAACCGTTCTTTGCAGGGGATTTCCTTGTCGGTTAGCTTTTGGTTTGTTTTCAGATGTCAGTGAGCTTATGAATCATATGTATTCTTTCTTAACTGACACATCCACAAATATCCTCAAGAAACTTTACTAGGGAAGACTTGTATTAAGTTATTAACCCAGATTTGATATGCATCTTCAGATAGCCAAGCCCAACATTGCATATGTCCATTCCAATATTTCATATATATAGGCCATTTTGCACAAACACAATGCATCCAGGCACCATCTAGATTTTAGAGATTTAATGCATCTGGCTTCTATACACATGTACAAGCACAAAAAGGAATGGCACAAGTCTTTTCTCTTTTAGAGGTCAAGTAGGGAAGGTAGACTTGCTCACAAAATTGATGGATCACTCTCACTCTCATTAGAACTGAACTTGCACCACTACTTTGCCATCTAGATTTAATGCACTGACGCTAAATGCCAAGACACAAATATATAAAGAATTGATGGATCACCCCACCCTCATTTGGTCTGAGGTCACTTCCTGAATCTCTGGCCATGACTAGAAACTAGTATAGATCCATCTAACTTTGGGTTCAATTCTAACATTTTGTGCTACATTGTGAAGTCAGGAGATGCATCCTCAATCTTCACAACCTTGAGGTGCACATTCGACCTGGGTTCATATGGGTCTATGTTATTGTCTACATCCAATGCACCCAATATGTTGTCTAAATTCAATACTCTGCTGCACAGTGGTACGCACAAACAGAAAGAGTTAATGAATTATCTCACCCTCACCTGAGCTGTAGAACACATTGCATTTCTCTGGGTGCACCAACTAATGAAAATAATCTTTGGGCATATGCATAAGCCACAACCAACTTTCTTTGATCATAACAATACTAACTAGTGGAATGTTATACAAAATTCCCCTTGCAAATAGAAGTTTCCACATATGCAGTGTAGGCAAGCAGATGATGGTGCATCATCATATAAACATGTTCAACCAATGTTTCAAATTTTCAAACATAGTTCCCAGCCCTTTGGGACTTCTGCAAATCATTAAATTGGTGATATTTAAGGTTATATAAACTGGCAGAGATTTGTTCGTTCTGTTACACGCCCAGAGATATCAAATTTCTCATGGTGCTAATCTTAATGTTTTCCTACAACTGCTTAAAATGTATCCTATGGAGGCAAAAAAATTGAGATTGACATTACCTCCCAGTATATAATAACTGGACAGAGAACATATTTATAGTACCACATTCACACCAGGACTATATACAAAAAACAAGAAGTGTTGACAGATGTCTAGGGCACAAAAATATTGAGCAACAACCAACTCCATAGGTTCAAGGAAAACATACCCACATTTAAGTATTTCAAGTATTAGCTAAATTTCTAATCAAAATTCTCCACGAAACGAACATGTTTGGATAAAATAACTTGTAAATGAGATAGATAGATCATTGGTGTGGTATGGTATATTTTAAGCCCGTCGTTTATTTATGTTGATAGTCACTCACTGTTTGGTTTTGTTATATGGTATCAATCTGTGCAAGAATTAAGTATCTGCATGAAGGCATAAACAAAGCTGTTGTGCATCAAAACATCTCTGTTGAGAAGATTCTTCTTGGTCAACACTTAAATCCTCTTCTTTCATATTATGGTCTGCATAAACTTTTAGTAGATGACATAGTGTATTCAATCCTGAAATATTCTGTAGGCATGGGATATTTGGCCCCAGAATACACCACAATTGGTCGTCTTACAAAGGAAAGTGATGTGTATGCTTATGGAATCATACTACTACAACTTCTCGCTAGAGAAAAAAGGATAAACTCTTCTTCAATAAGGCCTCTTGTACAATCAGGGAGGCCGGATTAATTCATTGATATAAATCTAAAAAAGGAGTACTCAAAAGAAGAGGCATCTAATTTAGCACGAATTGCATTAGATTGCACCAGTGAGGTTGCTGCTCACAAGCCTCCTATCAGTGTTGTACTGCAGAAACTTGCTTGGATTGATGACAAGGAGCAATGATGACTACTTCAATTCACTTGATCAGGCATGACAATTTTAGAATGTGGATTCATCCAAACATATCTATTTGGTCTTTTGATTAAAGATCCATATCCATGTGTAAAAGGTTTTGCATTACTCGAAACATTCATTAACACTTAGGGATCCTTCAAATCCTTCGATTTGAAATTCAAATACCTTTTTTTCCTTCCTGTATAGATTATACAAATGTCAACATTTAACCAAGAAAACAAATTAACCATTTTGAAAGTGGATTTCAGTTTATGAATTTCAATGTTTAAATTATGAAAATATTTTTCAATATTTTAACTGTTTGGCACAATGCTAACCAATGGTTATACCCTTACTTGGGAGCTTAATTTTCAAGATCTTCATCCAGATTCTTATTAAGAAAGTGTTTTGTATGTTATGCATGGTCATGCAAGATTGCCACTTTATTTGGTTGTATTTTTCTTCTATTCAGGCAATTCATGTGCTGCATATTGTCAAGATATATTGTAATTAATCGATACTTCTTCACTCACAATTTTTCAGGAAGTCAGAATGGTATTTTTTTTTGGTTGCATAATTTAGTTACTCTGTCTAAATGTATACATTTGGCATCATTGTTCTTTTGTTTTACTTTTGAAGAGAGTTACCCCTTCTGAGGGTTTGTATTCCTCTGTTAATGCTATATATTTTGGCTTAAATGATATAAGTGAGTGGGTTCTCTCAGTTATATTATAGTTCTCTGTTTGTGTACTATACCATATAAGATTAGAAATTTATAATATACTAATATCTTATTGTCCTTTAATTAGTTCACTCTTGTATCATGATTTGATTTCCAAGAATTACCTGTTTCATAACTATTGGTTGGAATCCTTTAGTAGATGATGGAATAGGATGTGAATGCTTCCAGAGCTCTAGATTTAACCTCAAGGAAATTGAATCTGCAACACGATATTTCTCTAAAAAGAATCTGCTGGGGAAAAACAACTACTGTGCTGTTTACAAGAGGGTATTGAGAGATGGGTCTTTTGTGGTCATCAAAAGCATCAGTAAAATGAGTTGCAAGATGGAGGAATTAGAATTCCAAGAGGGTCTCAAGACTCTTTCACTACTTAGGCATGAAAATGTGGCGAGGTTTAGAGGCTTTTGTTATTCTAGAGGTAGAGACGAGTGCTTTCTTGTGTATGATTTTGCACCCAATGACAATCTATTTTAGTTTCTGGATGTAAAGGATGGAAGGGTACTTGATTGGCCTACCAGGATAAGGATTGCACATGGTGTTGCAAAAGGTAAGTCTCAAACCATTCTTTATAGGGGATTTCCTTGTTGGTTAGCTTTTGGTTTGTTTTCAGATATTAGTGCACTTATGAATCATACGTATTTTGCCTTAACTAACACATCCACAAATATCTTCAAGAAACTTTACTAGGCAAGACCCGCATTAAGTTATTAACCCTGATCTGATATGCATCTTCAAATGGCCGAGCCCAACGTCGCAAATGTCCATCCCAATATTTCATATATATAGGCCATTTTTCACAAACAGAATGCATCCAGGCACCATCTAGCTTTTATAGATTTAATGCATCTAGCTTCTATACACATGTACACACAAAAAAAGGAATGGCACAAGTATTTTCTCTTTTAGAGGTCAGGTAGGGAATTGATGGATCACAGAATTGATGGATCACCCCACCCTC
Source organism: Pinus taeda (assembly GCA_000404065.3). NCBI lineage: Eukaryota > Viridiplantae > Streptophyta > Pinopsida > Pinales > Pinaceae > Pinus > Pinus taeda. The sequence goes on along the minus strand of APFE031012809.1, from coordinate 92,190 downwards.
ATTTGGTCTGATCTCACTTCTTGAGTCTCTGGCTAGGACTAGAAACTAGTATAGATCCATCTAACTCTAGGTTCAATTCTAAAATTTTGTTCCAAGTTGTGAAGTCAGGAGATGCATCCGCAATCTTCATAACCTTGAGGTGGACGTCTGACCTGGGTTTAGATGGGTCTATGTTATTGTCCACATCCAATGCACCCAATATGTTGTCTAAATTCAATACTCTACTGCACAAAGGTACACACAAACATAAAGAGTTCATGAATTATCTCACCCTCACCTGAGATGTAGAATGCATTAAGTTTCTCTCGGTGCACCAAATAATGAAAATAAGCTTTCGACATATGCATAAGCCACATCTAGCTTTCTTTGATCATAAGAATACTAACTAGTGGAATGTTATACAAAATTCCCCTCGCAAAGAGAAGTTTCCACATATGCAGTGTAGGCAACCAGATGATGGTGCATCATCATATGAACATGTTCAACCAATGTTCCACATTTTCAAACACACTTCCTAGCCCTTTGGGACTTCTGGAAATCATTAAACTGGTGGTATTTAAGGTTATGTAAACTGGTAGAGATTTTTCCGATCTGTTACATGCGCAGAGATATCAAATTTCTCGAGGTGCTAATCTCAATGTTTTCCTACAACTGTTTAAAGCGTATCCTATGGAGGCAAAGAAATTGAGATTGAAATTACCTCCCTCTATATAATAATTGGATAGAGAACATATTTATAATACCACATTCACACCGGGGCTACATACGAAAAAAAGAAGTGTTGATAGATGTCTAGGGGACAAAAATATTGAGCAACAACCAACTCCATAGGTTCATGGAAAGCATACCCACATTTAAGTATTTGGAGTATTGCCTACATTTCTAATCAAAATTCTCCACGAAACGGACATGTTTTGATAAAATAACTTGTAAATGAGATGGATAGATCATTGGTATGGTATATTTTAAGCCTGTCATTTATTTATGTTGATAGTCACTCGTTGTTTGGTTTTATTATTTGGTATCAATCTGCGTAGGCATTGAATATTTGCATGAAGGCATAAGAAAAGTTGTTATGCATCAAAACATCTCAGCTGAGAAGATTCTTCTTGATCAACACTTAAATCCTCTTCTTTCATATTACAGTCTGCATAAATGTTTAGCGGATGACATAGTGTATTCAATCCTACAATCTTCTACTAGCATGGGATATTTGGCCCCAAAATACACCACCGTTGGTCATCTTATAGAGGAAAGTGATGTGTATGCTTTTGGAATCATATTGCTACAACTTCTCACTGGAGAAACAAGGAAAAACTCTTCTTCAATAAGTCCTCTTGTAGAATCTAGGAGGCCAGATGAATTCATTGATATAACTCTCAGAAAGGAGTACTGAAAAGAAGAGGCTTCTAATTCAGCACGCATTGCATTAGATTGCACCAGTGAGGTTGCTACTCAAAGGTCATGCATTGAAAATGTTTTGTATGTTATGCATGGTCATGCCAGCTTGCCACTTTATTTGGTTGTATTTTTCTTATATTCAGGAAATTCATGCCCTGCATATTGTCAAGATATATTGTAGTTAAGCCATACTTCTTGGCTCAAAATTTTTCAGGAAGTCAGAATGATATTTTTTTTTGGTTGCAAAATTTAGTTACTCTGTCTAAATGTATAGAGTTGCATCACTATACTTTTGTTTTAATTTTGAAGAGAGTTGCCCCTTCTGAGCATTTGTATTCCTCTGTTACTGCTATATATTAATGATATAAGTGAGTGGGTTCTCTCAGTTATATTATAGTTCTCTATTTGTGTACTATACTGTATAATATTAGAAATTTATAATATATTAAATCTCTTATTTTCCCTTAATTAGTTCACTCTTGTATCGTGATTTGATTACCAAGAATTACCTGTTTCATAACTATTAGCAGAGGTTTATGATTTTGGGGCCTAAATTTTCTTTTAAATCTAAGAACCATTCTGTATATGGGGTTGATGTTGTTCCTCTTTGGCTATAGGGTCGAACATTGAGCCATGTATCTCTCGACCAGGTAAAAGACCCCTTCCCTTATTTTTTCTTACAAGTCCTTAAAGTTTGATATTGGCCTTGTAATGACTTCAAAACTCGATCAATTATAGTTTAAACAATATTATTTAAGGCCCTTGAATCTAAAAGTAGCATTAATACAGTCCAAGCTGATGGGGAAGATGACCAGGGAGCAAAAGAATAAGTCTAAATAAAAGCTTGCTACAACCAGTCTCCTTGGTATAAAGACATAGCCCATTTGCTCATCATAGGCCTTTTCCCACAAGGGCTTTAGAAATCCCAGAGAATCTCTTTGAACCTCCAAGCTGCTAGGTATTGCATTGTAGGGACTGAGCTTCACTGGTATTGCCATGATGACTTTCCCTACTTGGAGTCCATAGTGAATTTATAAACTCAGTTACTGTTTTCTTATCATACTTCAAATAAATCTAAGCTGAGAACCATTTCTCCATGTTGTATGCCATTAGAAATCCAATTTTCCAAGCACCATATATTTTTGGAGAGCATCTACAGGTGTGCAAGTTGTTATAATTTCATCCAGTACAAGTGTGATCTAGTGTCATGGGCTCTACCCAATACATTGAAGGTTTTATTTATGCATGTTTTGCTTTGAGTCACATTTAACTCCTTTACATATATTTTTATTTCTTTTTACATAACTCTGGGTGAAAAGAAAGCTCTCTATGCACTCCTCCTACTGGCTCTGTCGCACCAGGGTAGAAAAAAATCCTACCTCACTCAATGCAGGGACATGCTACCTCATAGCTTCCCTTGTTCTATATTCAGGCTAGGTTTCTTAATATTTACCTAAATACAACATGCAAGGAACATAACTAGTAAGTAGTTCTTCGTAAGTAGGGGCAACAAAGTGGGCCTATCCTTATCTACCACAAGTGGAAGACATGGACATTGTAGTTTTTCTAAACACTATAAAGATATCTACAAGGTCCAAAGTATGAACAAGAGGTGATGATGTATAAGATTCAAAGTATGAACATGGTGAAGATATTAAAGTCTATTATATAGATATATATGTCTAAAATAAAATTTAAACCACTTTTGTGAAAAACCTGGTAGTGGAATTTGAATTTGGTTATGAAGATGGATTAATATTTTTTCAGGAGTGACTTGTAAATACGATGTATGATAGAGATGAAAGTGATTATAGAAAAGTTAAGATAGCTACATGAGAAGATGAAACAAGAATTATGATCTAAACCATCTCTTTCGTGTATGATAGAGATGGAAGTGATTACAGAAAAGTTAAGATAGCTACATGAGAAGATGAAACACGAATTATGATCTAAACCATCACTTTTGTTCAAGTTATTACAACAGTGAAAGAGAAGACCAATGAAAATGAAGATATTGTCTTTGATGTTACTCATGTCAACTGAAAAGTCAAATAGAACTAGCTAAGGTAGAAGCATCTTCAAATTAAAACCTAGAGGAAGATGACACTAAAGACCAGGACATATTGAAGAAGAAAACCAAAGTAAGATCGAAGTTACAAAATAAAAAAAACTATGCCGATTATAGAGTTTAGAAGTAAAAGTAATCTTTGACTCAATGTCAAATATTGTAAGCTTACATGAGCCTTAGATGAGTAGGAATGAGTGGTAGTAAGTAATGGGGAATTCTAGTAATAATTTATTCCTTCTCTTCGAAATTCGTGGATATTGACAATTTTAAATTCTTTTATGAATGTATGCACAAGATTTAATAATATGTGAATATGGTCATATAACTTGATCTCCATCTATGGTTTCATCTATGGTTTCCTCGAGGGTTTTTCATTAGTAGCAAAATCCAACTGAGGTTGTGTTGCTGTTAAGCCGGTTTTAACGGTACTACTGATTCGAATCAGATCGTTTCATTTACCTTTGAGTGGTTCAACAACATGTGTTTCGTCCTTCACCTTCCTCTTTCTTTTCAATGTAACGCCATCCAATTTACATTTTATTTCTTAAAAATTTGTTTAGGTTGTTTGAAGGATAGGTATTTCGAGTTGTAACAAATCGCCTTTCACGCATTCCATTTTGTCCCAACCATTTTTGAAATCAAAGGACTGGAATTTGATTTTATCATGATGCCTTAGCTTAAATGAATTTCAGCATGTTTGGCTTGTAATTCCTGGTGGAGCTGCAATTGAAATACCATAATTGCAGAGAGAAAGACTGAAGTGTTGGAAAGTTAATACCAACAATCACGTTAAACAATTTGACATTAGTAGTGCTTGTCAGAAATATTTTTGCAAGTTGCGATTTTGTTGGGAGGTGGGAGAACTAAAGTGTGATCAGAACTACAACCATGACCATTGTACAACACATTAGAGAGCTTAAGGTACTTGATGAATTTAGTAAATACATATGGCAAAGCATTCACTCAGCCCACACTCTACAACAACTGTAAGTTCAGAAAACCATTTATTATGTAAAATCACTCATGTTTTGTATTAATGTTTTCTCTGTCATGAATTAATGATTCGTTTGGTTAAATATTAACGTAAGAGTCATTTGCAAGGTTGAGCGAGAGAGAGGTTCAAAGTCTGATAGGTAAAGAGAAAACTGTGGGTGAATTTTGTTGGGCATGTGAAAACAATAGTTATTGTGTTTCAGTGTGTGTTACTGTACAACCCTGGTGAAGCCTAAATCGCAGTAAGATATTTATTATTTTACTTGGAGCAACAACCTCCAATTTATAATGTGAATGTATTTTCCTATGTTTTGAATATAATCAAAAGTATGTTATGTTGCGATGTCGTGTTAAACTTTCATAAGTATATTTACCGCAACCATTTTTCTTTTATTCTGTTTTTCTTTCATGAGTTCTATGTTTTAATTAAGCCTTTGTGTAGTTATCATTTCCTTGCTACAACTGAAGACTTGTCTTGCTGCAATTTATTTCTAAGCCAGACTCCTCTCCTTTGTCCCTGTGAGAATTTTCTAACATGGTATCAAAGAAGTGTAAACTTTGTTAGTGTAAAAACAAGTGTTTTTACTAGCAATTAAAAATTCTTTTGAGGGAAGATTTTTTAAGTGTGTTTACGAGCAGTAGAAATTTTTTTTCACTTGGAAATGGAAACATGAAGCACAAGCTTGATTAATCCTCAGATACCTCAGTATAATGAGAAAATTTATGATTATTGGGCTATTACAATGAAGACATTGTTTTCTTCTCAAGAAAGTAGGGATTTGGTGGAGAATGTCTCTCAAGAACCGGCAGATGCAACAACATACAATGCCTTGTCTCAAGAAAAAAGGGATTTGTTGTAGGACAATAGGAAAAACAATGCAAAATCCATCTTCTACATTTTTCTAGCAGTTCATGAAAGTATTTTCCCAAGGGTTACAACAACAACAAAGTCTAAGAAAGCATGGGATGCCCTCCAAACAGCCTACCAAGGCATGAAAAAAGTGAAGACAACAAAGCTCCAAATGCTAAGGAAAGACTTTGAGGCACTTTGTATGAAAGAGTCTGAGAATGTAGACTCATTTTTTACACATGTAATAGGACTGGTTATTAAAATTAGGTCTCATGGTGAGACACTTGAGGAAAGGAGAATAGCTGAGAAAGTTTTGAGAATTTTTCCGGCAAGGTTTGATGTCACTGTTGTGGCCATAGAAGAGAGAAAGGATCTCTAGCAGTTCTCAGTAGATGAGCTTCATGCATCACTAATTTCTAATGAACATAGACTCAATAGAGCAACAATCTCCTTGATGGAGCATGCCTTCAAAACTCAAGTTCCATTTGGTCAAGGTAGAGGCAGAAGAAGATCATATGCTAGAGCAAGAGCAAGAAGACCACAGAAAGGTGGAAGAAGAAACCCTTCAAGATCAAGTAGAAGAGGCAAAATTCAAAATCCAAGTCAAGGTCCAAGCCAAAATCAAGCACAAGGTTAGAGGTATGATAAATCTCAAGTTCAATGTAATCATTGTGAGAAGTATGGTCATTATGCAAATGAATGTAGGAAGAAGAAATATGACATTAGTAAAAAAACGAGTGTAAATTTCATAAAAGAAAATTAGAACCATGTTAGAATTTTTTTAGCTTGTAATGTAGAACAAGAAAAATAAAGTGATTTATTGTATCTAGATTCAAGGTGTAGCAACCACATGTCAGGGAAGATAGAAATGTTTTCCAATCTAGATGAAAGTGTGAAATATGAACTGACATTACGGACTAATAGAAAAGTCTCTGTCATGGGAAAAGGAAGAGTTAATATCCTAACAAAGAAGGGAGAGGAGAAGTACATCTCAAGTGTTTTCTTTGTCCCTGGTTTGAAGCATAACCTCATAAGCATTGGAGAACTCATGCAAAAGGGCTACAATGTCTTTTTCGAAAATGATGTGTGCACAATTTTGGATAGGCCTCCAAGTAGACAACTTATTGAAAAGGCTAAGATGACAAACAATATAATGTTTCCCCTAAAAATAAGATCAGATTTGAAAGAAGAAGGTGCACAAGCAAAACTATCTATGAACTGACAAGAGGATGATAGAAAAGTTACAACTGTTACATAATTGAACTACCAAGCAGAGGTCAAAGATGAAAATTGGTTATGGCATTTGAGATTTGGACATCTTCAATTTGGAGGTTCGAATTTGGTAGATAGGAAATACATGGTGAAGGGATTGTTATTCATAGAAAAAGTAGATAGCCTATGTGAAGCATGTATCTTGGGAAAGCAACATAGAGATAAATTTCCAGCAGGAAAGTCAATAAGGGAAAAGGTACCTTTGGATATTGTCCATTCATATTTCTATGGACCAATGAAAACACTATCAATTGGTGGTAGTCACTATTTATTGACCTTCATAGATGACTACACAAGGAATACATTGGTCTGTCTCCTAAAACAGAAAAGTGAAGCGTTTGAGCACTTCTATCAATACAAAGCTCTTGTTGAGAAGTAATGTGGAAACTACATCAAAGTCTTGAGGACTGATAGAGGTGTTGAATATATCTCAAATGATTTCATTCAATTTTTCAAGGATCATGGAATTCACAAGAAATTTACAACAAGGTATACACCTCAACAAAATGGTGTTGCGGAAAGGAAGAATATGAACATTATGGAAACGGAAACGGGTATGTTGAAGGAAAATCTTTTGCCGAATAGATATTGGATTGAAACTATCGATTTTGCAACATATATCATTAATAGGTGTCCAACCAAGAATATGGTTCTTGAAGAGTCATGAAGTGGAATAAAGCATAGTCTCACTCACATGAGAATCTTTGGATGTGTGGCGTATGCACATGTCCTAGATGAGTTGATAAAGAGGTTAGAAAATAAGGGGGAGAAATGCATATTTGTTGGATACGATGATGAATCCAAGGCATACAAGCTCTACAATCCATCAAACAAGAAGGTCATCATCAACAGGGATGTACGGTTCATAGAATAGGAAGCATGGGATGGAAGTTTAGAGAAGACAATCAATGTAAAAGCATGTATACCACATGAGGAAAAAGAGGAATTAACAATAGAGAGCAATTCCTCAATATTGACTCCCTCTACTCCTATTCAAGTGAAACAAAGTAGGCATTAAGTAACACTGTCAACAAATAATAGGATAGTGTCGCGTAGTCAAGCAAGTGCTTCTCCAAGAACGCCACAAAAATCAACACCAAGTGATATGTCAAGCCCATCTTTAGCGAGCACAAGAAGACCAAAATCTAGAAATTTAAATGAAAATTATGAGGAAGATGAAGTTGATAGTAGCGTCGGTATGAATTCCTTACTTGCATTGTTTTGTCATGTAGATGACCCAATCCATCTTGAGGACGTAGTCAAAGACGAAAAATGACTTGCTCCCCAACGGAAGAAAAAATAGAAGCAATAGAAATGAACAACACATGGGAGTTAGTGAACCTTCATCAAGGAAAATAAGTTATTGGAGTCAAGTGGGTCTACAACAGAAAGAGAAACGTTGAGGGGAAGATTGAAAGGTATAAATAAAGGTTGGTTGTTAAAGGATACAAGTAGAAGCACGGAAGAAATTGTGTAGAGAAGTTTGTGCCAGTCGCGTGGATGGAGACAGTGCATATAGTTGTGGCTATTGACATGCAACATAAATGGAAAGTGTATCAAATTGATGTAAAATCAACATTCTTGAATGGAGTGATGAAAGAAAAATTGTATGTTGCACAATTCCCTAGTTATGATGTAGAAGGCCAAGAAGACAAAGTGTATCGGTTGAGGAAAGCTCTTTATGGGCTAAAGCAAGCACTGCGTGCATGGTATAACAGGATAGATGCTTACTTGTTGGGAAATGTTTTCGTCAAATTTGATGGAGAGCCTACTCTCTACATCAAAGAGAGTTATGGTAAGATTCTTATTGTTTTCTTATATGTAGATGATTTTATTTTTACAGGCAGTCATAATTTCCTCATTGTTAACTTCGAAGAATTCATGAAAAGTGAGTTTGAAACGACTGACTTGGGGTTGTTCTGTAGCAGCTAAAACCACCCTCCAAAATTTTTCCTTAGCATTGTTTTGGAGCCTCCCTACCAACCTTTCATAGTAGCATGTCTTGCTCTGTCAAGTACACAAGCTTCAGTGATTTTCATGCGGAATGACAGCCTATCCATCAAAGCTTGTTACATCCCCCTCACAAGTTGTTTCATCGAACTTAGTATAGCAGCAAGTTGAGCAGCTCCCTTAAGAAATTACACAATTCTAGAGGGGAACCAACCTTGTCTGGCAGCCTATTGCGCTCAAGAATTGTGCAAATCTTCTCGTCACTCATCACTGGAAAAATTGCATAATTCCTTCCTGGAGGACTGCTCAGCCTAGAATTTCCACAATTCTGAGCCGGAGTTAGCTGCTCCCCCCATAAATTGCGCAATACATATGGGCAACCAACCCAACTCCCTTCCAGAAATGCACATTTTTTCCTCCCAGCGGAGCAGACTCTTGCATGTGCAGTTGAGTTGACTGGTTCCCTCTGGGACCGAGCAAAAGTAATTTGCATACATGGGCTGCTTCTCCCAAGGCAGCATGCAAAGGCATCCCTTGATTCAGGGATCTACTTTTAGCAGCTGGAGGTTGCATGCAAGGATCATTTCAGAAACCTCCCACCAAGTGTCTCTCTTCCTAGATTTGTGGCATGCACATCAAACCTTTGATTTTATTAAAACTCATGAATCAGACGTTGCAAATCTCATTCCTCACATTGACCTTGCATCTCTGACATCCGACATTGCATCTAGGAGTTGTTAGCATATTCAGCTCAACTATTTTGGGGTAAGCTCGCCTTCCATGTCTTGTGTTGCATTTCTATCGCTTTTTGTGTTTCACTTTGTGTGATTGTTGCCTACTTGATTTTAGTGAGTTCTTGTTGTCATTTTGATGCATGTTATCTTGTAGAAGCACTGTTTCAGTGTTCGTTCACATCTCACTGCTGCTGCATGCATGACACTGTTATTCATAGACGGTCGTCGTTGCGGTGACTCACTTCACACACATGCTTTCTTTCCCACTTTCTGAATCCCGCGCTTGTTATTTTCATGAATGATCATTGACTTCTATTTGCACTCATATCGTCATGCATTCATAGTTCTCACGTTTTCAGTCACCAGTTGGCCGGACTAAGTTGCCTTGGCCCGGACTATGCCTTGGTCGGCTAGCACTACGCATTTCCCGAAGAAAAGTCTCTGTTTTTCCTCTAGAAATTGCACAAGTATAGGTAGGCACTGACCTCCATGCATGCATTACATAGTTCTTGGAGGCATTGTCTTGTTGGCTCCAGAAACTAGATAATACAGTTTGTTGGTTGTATGTCACTATTGACTGAAATTGTGCATTGCGTAGTTTCAGTCCTTAGAAGGCTAGGCTGGAATGTACATTACATAGTTCCAGGAATCAGTTTTCCTACTGACAGTCTAGACTATGCCTTGGGAAGTTTTGGCAGTGAGTCTTCTGACCTCCCGGCGGAAATTGCACAATCTTCATGATTAGTCACACAGGTATGTTGCAAGTGATTTCTCAAGTTCGTTTTGGTTTTCGACTGTCAGATTTCTTGCCATGAGTGTTGCTATGTCTCCAGGTATCATAGGTGTTAATCTTCCTCTCATCAGCACAAGTACAATGGTTTTCAAGAGAGAAAAGTTGAAGACACTATTCAGAGCACACTTGGGGATGCATTTGTTTATGAAATTCCTACCCACGAAGACATCAATTTGTTCATAGACAAGGACATCCGATATGACAGAAGCAACATCACAACAACCAACACCATCAATAGAAGCTGAAGGTATCATACTAGATGCAATGAATGCAAGAGGAAGTTTGTTGACAACATAGAGGTGGAACAAGGCTCCAATATCAAGCGAATCCACTTGTGATGAAAACCACTTTGGAGAATCAGGCTATGAGGTGACGGCATGACATGAAGATTGTGCTAAGGTAGAGAACAAAACAGAGAAGGAGTTGCATGTGCTGAAGCAACAACTCAAGGAAGAACATGAGTTGCATAGACTAGAGAATGATTTACAGCAGGAACAAGTACAACAAGGGGCATAAAATGCACTCATGGATGAAACTGCACCAGTACAAGTTATACATCCATCCCAACGGCTCGCAGAAAGAAGAAAAGGTGAGGAGTGTTGTTGATCACATGAAAGGGAATGTAGCAGCATGCATGTCATTGTGCACACGGATGATATCTCACCCATTCGACACACTTACTGAGGTGAAGATAAGAAGCAAGTTCGATTGGAGCTGAACATGTACCTCAACAAGTTGATGCGCATGGCTACCGGCACATGCTTGGAGAGAAGTATAGACACTATGCATCAACATCTTTCCTGTTCGATCAGACCATGACAACCATGCACATGCTGTTAGACAAGTTGGACATAGGAAGCATATTGGTCCACCCAGATGCAACGAATGCAAAAGTCCGCTTCAACAAGATGTCACCATTGAGCGCACAGACACCATCACGGAAAACCAAGCTTGGCATCATCTCATCATCTTCAACCATCACAAGCTTGTCAAAGAGTTGGTCTCACCACAACGGTCCGAGTGTCAATGATGTCTTGCATGGCCTGCTCAAGCCATTTTGTCTCAAATGGGCACATCTACATTGTAATGTAACGTCTTGTCAAGTGGAATTTCAAGTGCGATAGTTGAATGTAACGGTCATAGAGTAGTTGAAGAGTCATGAGGATAGATGAATGGTTTCAAAGGGGAATTTCAAGGGTAACCCTACCATTTGCCATAAATAGCACCTCATAACTCATTAGAAGGGATTTTGGTCATCCATGCTTCGATATGAGTATCTTAGAGAAAGGTTGGACGCTATTGTAGCACGCCTTGGCCTCTCCACTATGCAGAGCTAGTATATAGTTTTGGAAGAGGAGGTAGTTGCAGCCGTAATGTTTCACTATCAAAACTAATGGTTGGACATGGATGTATTGTATGACTGGAACTTACACTTCTTAATATAACAGAGCCAACACGTTTTCATGCATACGTTGTTATTTTAGTTAGAATATTATGGTTTCTTTAATGATGTATGTTATTTAACTTATGCATTTGTGTATGAACTATTTTGTATGGAATTGTACGAATCTTGTTGTAGACATGTTGTTGGTTTGAACATCACTTTGGATTTCTCACTAAATTTCTTTCCAGCGTGTGATGCATCTTTGCTTATGTGTTCCCTTCCAATCCGAGTACTACTATAGGTTTCTAAGGGGCACACTCACCTCACCCTCAGTGTGTTATAACCTCTCATACACCTTCCTTGACTTACTGTAATTGTCACGCCCTTTGCTACCAACAGGGACATCTTACTTGCCTCTTTGCGAAAACACAGTCAAGGCATTACCGTACAACCAACTGTTAGGACTCCTACACCAAATGGTTTGAGGTCTAATTGGAAATTCTTACCGTGGAGATCCCCTCACATATTGACGGGTCCAACACCATCAACAGGTTGTTAAGATATTTTTTGGGCATAGAAATGAAGAAAACAAAAATTTGCATTCTTATTTCTCAAGCATAATATGTATCAGACATTTTGGAGAGGTTAAAAATGTAGAACAGAAAGCCTGCACTAACTCCAACTATCACGGGGTTGAAAATGAGGAAAGAAGATTGCAGAAACAATGTCAATCCGACATTTGACCACCACTAGGCTGGATATAATGTATGCAGTGAGTTTGGTGTCGAGGTTCATGGAGACACCAAAGGAAACACATTGGAAAGAAACAAGAAATATTCTAAGGTATGTCAATGGGACAAAACAATATGGTATTTTGTCCGCTGCAAGAGATGATTTCAGGCTGGTTGGTTACACTGACAATGATTGGGTAGGAAGTGTCGATGACAGGAAAAACACGTCAGGATATGTTTTTCATTTGGGTTTTGGGGCCATTTGATGGCCCTCCAATAAGTAGTCGATAGTTTCATTTTCAACAACAGAATCTAAATATGTCACCGCAACAACAACAACATGTCAAACAGTTTGGATGAGAAGGATGTTGAGGATTCTTCGCCATGATTAAGAGGGAATGACAACTATTCTTTGTGACAACACGTCAGCAATTGTGTTGTCAAATAATTATGTTTTTCACAAGAGGACCAACCATATTGATGCTAAATATCATTTTATTAGAGAGTTGATTAACAATGATGAGATTGTGCTGTAGCACTGCAGGTCACAAGAATAATTTGTTGATATTTTCACAAAGCCATTGACACGTGAAAATTTTGTTTATCTCAAAGACTATTTGGGAATTGTCAATTGCAGAATTTGTGATTAAGGGGGCGTTTTGGAAAATTAATTCCAACCAACACATTAAATACTCCGACAAGAACCATACTTGTCAGAGGTATTTTTGCAGGTTGCAATTTTGTTTGCTGATGGAAGGACTAAAGTCTGAGCAGAAGTACAATGATGATAATTCTGTGACCTAGTAGATATTTTAAGGCACTTAATAAATTTTGGTAAATATGTATGGGTAAGAATTCACTCCGCGATTGTTACCCACAATCCACAACACGTACAAGTTCAGATAACCATTTATTATGTACAATCTCCCATACTATATATTAATGTTTTCTCTCTCATGAATTAACGAGTCAAAGTTGTAAGTTTAGTTAAATATGAATGTAAAAGTCATTTGCAAGGTTGAGCAAGAGAGAGGGTGAAAGTATCAGAGGTAAAGAGAAAATTGCGGAGCGAATTTTTGTGGGCGTGTGAAAACAAAAATTACTGTGTTTTACTGTGTTACTCCGCAACCCTGGTGAAGTGTAAATCACAATAAGATATTTCTTATTTTACTTGGAGCAGTAACCTCCAATTTATCATGTGAATGCATTTTCCTATGCTTTGAAATATAATCAAAAGTATGTTATGTTGGGATGTGGTATTAAACTTTCACAAGTAGATTTATCGGAACCATTTTTTCTTTCACTCTTTCTTTATTTTTTTTGTTGTGAGTTCTATGTTTAATTAAGCCTCTGTGTAGTTGTGATTTCCTTTCTGCAATTGATTTATGAGCTAGAATCTTATCATTTTCCCTTATTGAAATTTTCTAATAGACCAGTAAGGCAGTCATAGAAGGGTATATCGTACCCATATTTGTATGGTTTTGAAGTGAAAATCCCATAAAGTAAACATTGGGAATGTCTCGAAACCTCTGGTTGTTTGACTAGACTTCACCATCAAACAACATATGAGTGGCTTGTGCAATGAAATTTATATCCACCGTGAGTTCAACATGTCCTGCCCTGACATTATCGCCATCAAATGAAGTGGAAAATTCCTCATCTAGACCTTCATTATAGCCCTGAAAGAGTTGAAGAAATTTGAACTAACTGACTACTTGAAATATCTCATAACATTCAATGTATGCGTCCAATAAATTTGTTCCCATTGTTTCAACTTGGTCCACTCGTGACATGAATGAGTCCTGTAAACTTCCATAGTTAGACAAAGGTCTAAACAAATAGGTCAAGATAAAAGTGAGAAAACTGTTGAAACCCTTAACCTACAACAATTGACAAAGAGAAATATAGAAGAAAATGACAAAGCCAAATGGTTAGTGCAACGATGAAAACCCTAATCAATGATACCGAGGAATAGGAAATGAAAATCGGGAAGGAGAATAGAAGGCTAAAACACATGAAATTGTTAGACTGATATAGGTGGCAAACATCAACAACAATAGTCCTCTACATCTATCAAAAATGCAATAACTCAATGACCTCTAAATAAAATATTTGAGTGATTTTTCCATAGAAAACCTAAAAATATAAGGTCACAACTTAACTGAATTAATATACTAACCATGTTCAAACAATTGAATAGTAAACTATACATTACCCAAGGTCAACACTAATATGAAAAGTGTGAGGCCTTTTCATCATATAAACATTTCTAACTAAGGAACCAATAACAAAATGTTGCATATAAACGATAGGCAAAGAAATCATTTACAAGTTAAGGGATAGGCTCTAAGTTATAGTTATAGGTTAAAGTTACTCGAAATCATAAATTCTATAACAACCTTTTCCTTTGTAAATCATTCAATGGTAGTCCTTTGGTAACACATTTATTGTTGAACCAATTTAAAGGATCCCTAATCCTTTACCAAAGATCTAGTGAAAGTTTATGAACAACCATCATAGAAGAGAGCTGTAAAATTGTAGAAAATCATCAAGGTGAATTACACACTTTAATAGAACCAATAATTACATATGCAAACCAAAGCAATGTTGTAAAAGTGAAAAGAGTGGAGAAATAGAGAGGAGGCCTATATCATTCAACAGTGAATGAGAGGGGAGGTGGTTTATCTACAAATAGGTTGGAATTTGATCTAATTATGGCTTAGGAGCTCCTATCATTTTCCAAAAACCTCTTGGCTTGGGTGTTTTCATTATTTTCTAACAGACTCTCTTATTTCCTTGCCTCATAGCATTGCTCTAATGCAATCACCAGTAAGTAAAAATTAAATTTATCCTAGTTTAATATCCTCTTCCTTACCATACTTACTAGTAGTGCTACTCACGAGTAATATCAACTCCCTTTGAGACAAATTCAAATCTTTCAACACTCATTGAAATATGTCGTATATTGTTGGGCAACCCTGAACTAATAAATGTTTATTGACATATTTACATTTCTATTGTCTAGGGCTAGTTTTGTTTTGATTCCTCCATTTGGATTCCTTAAACATAGACTCCTTTGCTTGACATCAAATGTTAGAAATTTAATTATATAAAGAAGTTGATACTTCATGAATTCTTGGGCGTTATTCATGTATTCTTGCACATCTATAGGATCACAATGAAAACTCCTTTTTTTATGCCAAAACCTCACCACATACTTTGCTAATTATCTGATAACTTGTCAAACTAAACTATATAAAAATGCCTATGTCATATTTCATGTACATATTTAGTCTCCCTATATTTGTTATTTTTTTCAAAGAATTCTTGTATTTTCTCTCCCCCTGAAATGGTGATGCTCTGAGACAAAATAAGTCCTTCATTGCTTCCATGAGAAACTTATGTAAGACCACGGATATTGAATTTTGTGATTGAAGTCACAAGTTTTTCCTTTTCCTTCCTCTTTCACACTTTAGTATATTGCCTTATATTGCCTGTAATTTCTTTTAACTAAATTGTTAGATCGATATAAATGGAAAACATCGAAATTACTAGTCCTCCTAACCCAATGAAAATGAAATAACTCCATAACTTCAAAATAAGATATTCGAGAGATTTTGGCATAGAAAAAAAAAATTCTAAGGTCACAATTTAGCTTAATTAAAATCCCAGCCATGCTCAAACAATTGAATAGTAAACTACACATAACCCAAGGTCAACACTAATATGCAAAGCACGAGGCCTTTCCATCATATAAACATTGTTAACAAAGGAACCAATCATAAAATATTGCCCACAAACAATACACAAATAAATAATTTACAAGTTAAGGGATACACAACAAGTTATACTTACAAGTTAAAGTTGCATGACATCAGAAATTCTATAAAAACATTTTCCTTTTCAAATCATTCAATCATATTCCTTTGGTAACACATTTATTGCTAAACTAATGTCAAGGATCCCTAATCATTTGCCAAAGGTCCAAGAAAAGTGTATGAATAATCATCATAGAAAAGAGATATAAAATTGTGGCAAATCATCAAGGTGAATTACACACTTTAACATAAGCAAAGGTAATTCCACATGCAAACCAAATGAATGTTGTAAAAGTAAAAAGAAATGAGAAATAGAGAGGAGGCCCATATCATTTAGTAGTAAATGAGAGGGGAGGTGGTTGGCCTACCAATAAGTTAGAATTTGACCTCATTATGGCTTGGGAACTTCTATCCTTTGCCAACAACCTCTTGGCTTTAGAGTTTTCATTCTTTGCTAACAAATTCTCATATTTGTTTTCCTTCCACCATTACAACGTAATCACTAGTATGGAAAAATTAAAGTTTTCCTTGTTTTCTCTTCTCTTCCTCACTCGATTTAGCATTAGTGCTTCTCATGAGTAAGATCAATTCCCTTGAAGCAAATTCAATTTTTTTAATATTCAACGAAATAGGTGGTATATTCATGGGCAACCCTAAAACAATAAATGTTTATTTATATATTTACATGTTTATTGTTAGTGCTATTTCTATTTTGGTTCCTCCATTTGGATTGCTTAAAAATAGACTTATTTGTTTGATATCAAACGTTGGTGTTGGCATTATAGAGAGAAGTATATAGTTCATTAATTCTTAGACGTTATTCATGTATTCTTGTACATGTAGAGGGTCAGAATGAAAATTCCCTTTTCTACTGCCAAAAATTCATTTCATACTTCGAGAATTATTTGATAACTTGTGAGAATCAACTATATAACAAATACCTCTATCATATTTCATGTATATATTTACTCCATATAGTATATATATATATATATATATATATATTATATTATATATCTATATTGAATTCTTGGATTTTCTCTCCCCATGAAATGGTGCTTCTTTGATATGGACTATGTCCTTCATTGCTTCAATGAGAAACTCCTCCTGAGACCATGAAGATTGTATTTTGTCATTGAAGTCATAGGTTGTTCCTTTTTCTTCATCTTTCATGAATTACTATACTTCCTTCTGTTGTCTGAATTTTCTTTTAACTCAATGTTTGGTATATGTTTTGTTGCTCGAGGGATCCTTATTATTTTTCGCATCTTGTGTTTATTAGTCGTGGTTTGCTTGTTCCTACATTCTGCTACTACATGCCCAAGTTCATGACAAGTAACAAATTCAATATCTTTCAAGGGATCAAAGAATCTCCTTTGGGACCTTCCAAATTTTCTATGTTCATATCCAAAAGAAATGACCTTTTTTCGAAGTGCATTTTCTTTGACTCATTCTTTTCATTTTGATTTTTCTTCTTGCCTTTGTTTGTTTCCTTGTTAATTGCGTTGCTTTTCCTTTCTCCTACATGTATTTTTAGGGTTTGAAATATCTTCTTTAATGGAATATATTATAATACTCATTATATAATTTAATATAATAACTTATAATAATTCCAACAACTTAATAATAATATTAAGAACTTAATAATATTATTATTATTAATAACTATATTAATACATCATGGATTAATATGTTTTAATGTTATGTTAGGTTTATAATATTCTGTATCTATCATATAAAGTGTAATATATAGAGTTAATAAAATTATTACAAAATTAATAACATTGACGTTGTTACGTTAATAAAGTAAATACATTATTAATATTTTTAATGACATTAATAATATTAATATAATCTCATTTGTCAAAGACATGAGAATCTCTTACACCTCTCTAAGGTAGCTCCTAAGAAATTTTGGAGGCAGATTTTGACTAGGAAGACTAAAGATAAT
>APFE031012809.1:29975-53027 GCA_000404065.3 Pinus taeda | reverse complement strand
TCTTTGTATCATCATAATGTGCTATCATGTCCTCTATGAAAATTGACCACGTAACAAGTGGTTAACGAGAAAAATTCCCTTTATATCATAAAAATTGATCTGGTTATAAATATGAAGATGCAATATGTACCTTTCTTAATAGCTTCACCTCATGTAGATCAAAGTATTTCTCCATCTTTAGTATCCAATTTATCGGATCCTTGCCATCAAACTTCCTCATATCACCTTCTCTTGATTTTAAGAGCTCGATCTTGAAATGATTGTAACTATGTAATTTCAAATCTTCGGGTTCCAAAATTGTGTCCTACAATAGCCCTCTGAGTCCTCTTTCTAACTGTGCAAGTCTGATGACTATTGGATTCTGTAAGGAAGAGTTATGTCAAATCTCCCACGATGACCTGATTATAGACTAGTTTAGTAGAGCTAAGTTGTACGAAGTTTCACGTGCCCATTTTTGAACCTTAGGATCTAAAACCAATACATAGAAAACTACAGTCCATCTTATTTCTATAACTTCTTACAAAATTTAATTTGATGCTTAGAGAGAAAGTTGTGATGATTTTCCCAAGGTCACCTGTTTAGGATGTAATTTGGGATCCTGTAGAAACCCTAAATGTCTTGAACTCTATATATGAAACTATAGTGAACCAAGATCTAGAATTCAAGCCCTAGCTTCATCAAAATCACGGTTCAAATGTGTTTTAATTTGAAATTCTGAAACTTCACCGAAAAATAATTATAGCGACAATTCCACAATGACCTATTTGTGATGGAATTTTGGAGTTTGCAAAAACCCTAACTTCCTCAAACAATATCTCTGAAACTATAGTGAGTGAAGATCTGAAATGTGGACTCAAGGTTCAGAATAATTTCGGGTCAAATGGGTTTTGGTTCTAACTTCTGAAACTTCGTAGCAAAAATGTTATAGAAAAATTCCACAGTGACCTATTTGGAGCAACGAAACCCTAGAATCTAAAGCTCTAATACCAAATGTTACTAAACGAGCTCACAAAAATATATAAAAGATAGATCAACACCTTAGAAATAAGCCTCTTCGAGGAGGAAACCTCCTTTACATAACACAAATGAACAATTCTTGGATGATACAAAGGACACTACCTCCTTTCTATATATAGGAGTCCAAGGGATCATAATATAATCAGAGCCAACATAACAATAATAATGTAAGGTCACAATAATAACAATAGTGTGCTCCTATGGGGCACAATAATAACAATATGAGGACTACATGGGAACAACAATATAATAAGGGGTTGTACTAATAACAATAAGGGGTTACACTAGTAGTGTAGGGACCTAACATAATTCTTCTAGGTTATTCATCGAGGTGGAAAGGATACAAATGTTATAATAAAAGACTTTGGAAAATTGTTGACTGCATTGACGTAGAAATTTATTAAGCATGCACAAATCTGGAACATATGAAATCAATAGAGGAATATGACAATGAGGAATATGGTGAATGATTTCTTGTGTCAAATCAAAATTATGTAGAGGAAGAAACCAATGAAGCATCAGAATAAGATATGACAGACAGGGAAATGACTGTATCCAAGTATGTTCAAAAGAATCATCTATAATATGAAATCCTAGGAGAAAAAGGGTCTGGAGTATAGACGCGAAGAACTCTTATAGGAACATCAAGTTATATATCATTATTATCCTCCATAGAACCACAAATGGTAAATGAAGCCAGAAAAGATGAATGTTGGTTTAGGGCCATAGATGAAGAACTTGACCAAATTGAAAAGAATGATACTTGGAAATTAGTTCCTAGACCTCATGAAAAAAATATTATAGGAACAAAATGGATATTTAAGAATATGATGAATGAAAATGGAGAGGTTATTAGAAACAAAAAATGACTTGCTTGTAAAGGGTTTGCTCAACAAGAAGGTATAGACTTCAAAGAAACTTTTTCACCTATTTCCAAACTTGAAGCCATAAGAATGTTTTTTGCTCTTTCGAGTTTTCAGAAATTCAATGTATATCAAATGGATGCAAAATCATCTTTTCTTAATGGGGATTTATAAGGAATAAGTTTATATTGAGCAACCAAAAGGATTCATTCTAGGAAATTATGCAAAACTTGTATGCAATCTCAAAAAGGCTCTATATGGTCTGAAACAAGCTCCAAGGGCCTGGTATTATCTTCTTGACAGATATCTACAACAACAAGGTTTCACAAAAGGTTTTACACACAACAACTTATACACAAAGATTTAAAATGACAAAATAATAATTATTGTTATTTATATTGATGATATCATCTTTGGTAGCAATGAATAATCTATGAGTCATAACTTTGCTTCGGTTATGCATCAAGAATTTGAAATGTCCTTACTTGGTGAACTTACTTATTTCCTTGGTGTACAAGTACAACAATCAAAATATCGTATTTTTCTTTCACAAAAAAATATCTCAAGGAGATTCTAAGGAAGTACATAATGGAAGAATTTAAACTAGTATGCACCCCAATGGTAAGAGGATGTTGTCTCAATTCTAATGATGAACCACATACAGTGAATCAACCAACATAGAGATCTATTATTGGAAGCCTTCTCTATCTAACTAGTATCAGACTTGGTATCATGCATGTGGTAGGAATTGTTGTAGGTTTCCAAGAAAATCCAAAGGAATCACATCTTCAGGCAGTAAAAAGAATATTCAAATATATTCAAGGAACTCAAGACTTTGGTCTATTGTATCCTAAAGATTCAGATCTTACACTTCATGCATATACAGATGTAGATTGGCCAGGAAATGTTGATGATAAAAAAACCACTAGTGGAGGTCCATTCTAGAAGGGATCATGGTTAGTATCTTTGTTTAAAAAGAAACAAAGTTCGATTTCATTATCTACAGCTGAAGAAGAATATGTGGCTGCCGCATCTTGTTGAACACAACTACCTTGAATGATGCAAACATTGCAATATATTCAAATCACATGTACTCCACCCATCTCCATTCTATGTGATAATACAAGTTCCATCAGTAGTTTGAAAAATCCAGTCATACACTCCAAGACCAAGCACATACCCATTAATTACCATTTTCTATGAGAAAAAGTACTTGAGAAAAAGGTTAACTTACAGTGTGTTCCCTCCAAAGAAAAAGTTGTTGATATGTTCACCAATTCGCTTCCGAGAGAAACTTTTGAGTAGCTTAGACAAAAGCTACGAGTAGCTTTTGCATCATCCTACTATTAAATCTAGTTTTGCAAAGAAAGGTTCCTATAAATGAGTTTCATGAAGGATAGTCGCATATATACGCGAGTTTCTATGACTGCAGGAGCGTATATATTTTCTAATAGAAAAATAGTGGGTTAGACTATGTTATGTGTGCTCACTCTGATATTGATGATTACAGTCTATTGATGTGCCTTATTCATTGATTTTTATTTGACTGATGAAGATTCCTTGATGAATGATTTGTTGACAGTTCATAGTTAGCACAGGTTCAGGGCGAGCATTAGCCTTCACCAACATTCTACATTTTTTGGCATTATGGTTTATGATCACAGCTATTATTTCAGATATTCTTACATAGATCTTGTAGAGGTCTAGGGTGTAATATGTCTCCTTCTAGCATAGTCTATTTTTGAATGAGTCCTATTGGACATATGATGTAACTTGTATCCCCACTTTTCATGGGAAGGATGACGTAATAATTGCTATATTTCAGTCATGCATAAACAATTGGTATATCCCCAGTTGGTTGGGTGGATGAGTCAAATTTGGTGTGTCCCCTCTTGGTTGGGTGATTAATGTATGTATGAGTCCTTCGTCTTAGGGACGTCATACTCACTTAGTTGAGATATAGATTCATGTTTCTGGTAAACATTATCTTTATAGACTTTGCATGTACTCATATGGAGCATGGACAACATAATGTATCTCAAAGGGGGAGAATATATTGGTCCACCCTTTGCCCTTGATGTCAAAGCAAGATAGTATTTTGGTGTTGCTTAATATCTCTAATAGTTTGTGCAGCTTGTAGTAATCAACACCAAAATGGTTGTCATTAAGTCCAAAGGGGGATATTATTGGCATTATGATACAGGTGTTGTCCTTGATGGCAACTTACTCACAGGTCAGCTCAGATTTGATAAAAGGAAACTCACAGTGTAACAGGTCAATTCAAGAGGTAACATGGCATTGGTAAAGAAGAACATGAAGATAGAACAAAGGTCTTTTGATCAAAATCAAGAAGTTGAAGGAAAAGGATGCTTTTAGATAGTTTAAGCTATATACGTAGGTTCATCTTGACAAAGCAGCGTATACATGTAGTTTCACAGGAAAAAAAGAACGTATACGTATACACATACTTTCACAAGAAGAAAAGTGTGCATGGCTTGGAAAATCAAGAAAACCCAAGAATAAAGAATACCAAGCGTCAATATCATGGTATTAGCCCACAATTTTGAGGAGAGTCATGACTATTTGTTTTGGTCTGAGGTTTTGAGAAAGGCAAAAAATATATAAGGAGGAGAAGATCAAAGGGCCATGTGTGCAAGTGAAAGGGTTTCATAGGAATACTTCTATCTGAAGTATATTTTATGTTGCAGGGGTTATGATTATGATATAATCTAAAATATTTTGTGCACCTTGGATATAATGTTGGATCAGGATCATGAGACCTAAAATGACTTATGATTGTATGATCTAATATTGGTTGGGCTATATATGATTTATTATGCGTGTTTTATTCTTTAAATATTATGATTTGGGTATGTCTAAAGTCTAGAAAAGTAGTGAAGTTGTAATTTAATATTTGTAGATACATACACTGGTTTGACTTGGTAAAGGCATGTATACATGTAGGTTTGACTCTTCCAAGTAGCGTATGCAAAAGAAAATCTTGTTGCTAAGAAATGGCTTGTCTAAAGAAAATCTTGTTGTTCAAAAATGACCTTTCTATCTCATCAATGCTGATGTTTTACTGTTGTTTGTCAATGAAGTCTTCTTAGATCTAAAAGTAAAACTGGATGCATAAGGAATTTGTGTTTTATTGATTGATTAATTATGTGAGAAGGGCTACCTTTGTTGCTAACTGTCTATATCTCTATAAATTGAAAGTAGATGTTCAAAATATCACTGGTTGGTACAAATCTAATTCAGAAGCTTTTATTATTCAGTAGTTTTGAAGGTATATGTAGGTTTTGTTAAAGGAAGTAGCATATACACACAGGTTGGGTTCAGTAAAGTAGCGTATACATTATGATGTATGTATTTTGAGGTTGCACCACGTTCTGAATGATGATGTAGGTTTTGGATTCATCACAATATTTTGGTGATAGTGATTTGACTATTCACATTAACTGATTGTTGATTGATACAGTTTGAGTTTCTAACCTTCTAATAGGTCCAGTGCGTAAATTTTATGAAATGAGACCTTCATATTATATTGTTGCATATCAGGAGCACCAATTTTGAAAATTAATGAAACATGATCCCTGAAGGAAGAGAGAAGGTCACAACCTTTTGTAGGCCTGCGCCTATGTACTAGTAAACATATCAGCTAGTACAAGAGATAGGGGGTTGTACCTCCCTTCCAGTAGAAGCTAGAAAATGATAGCAGGTTGTAGCCTTCTGTAGGTGGGTGCCTATGTACTGGTATGAGTCTACACCAATACAAGATAGTAAACAGATTTTCTTTATATTAAAAGAAGACAAAGATGACAACAGCATGTGGTTTTTCTCCCACATTGGGTTTTCACCTTAAATATTGGTGTTCATATATGTTTCTTATGGGTGATGGTTTATTATGTTAATACTGCACATAGTTACCTTATAACAATCTATTGATTCACTTAAAAGACCAGCACATGATAAGTTTACTAAATCATAAGTTCTTTGGGTATAGACTCATTTCTCTAATCACAGTAGCATGCATACACAAGTTCAGTTCAGTGATTTAGCATATATAAATCTGTTTGGGAAATGAAAAATTATAGAATTGTAAATACTGATTCACCCCTCCTTCTAAGTATTATTTCCAACATTAGCTACACCAGACTTCAAAAAATCCTTTATTGTGGAATGTGATGCCTTAGGAAATGGAATTGGTGTTCGTTTAATGCAAGAAAGAAGTCCCATTACTTTTGAAAGTGAAACAAACAACAGAAGCAAACATATTTATGAGAAGAAAGTGTTCTCAATACTACATTCTCTAAAGAAATGACACCCTTACCTTATGTGAATGCATTTAAGGGTAAAGAAAGAACATGATAGTCTTAAATACTTCTTGGAACAAATATTATCTCTAGAAGAGCAACAAAGATGGGTCAAAAAGCTATTGGGTTGTGACTTTGAAATCGTCCATGGAAAAGGGAAGAACAATGTTGTTGGAGATGGACTTTTAAGAAGGGATGAGGATGTGGAAGAATTACTCTATGCCATTTCTATTATCCAACCCGATTGGATAACAAAATCAAGTGATGAATGGAAGAAGGATGAAGACGTGTGGACACTAGTTCAAAACTTACAACAATATCCTAGTGCATTTAATACATTTGTTTCAAAAAATGATTCACTACAGTACATATATCTCTTATATCTATGTAAGATCTCCCAACTCAAACAAAAGGTTCTTTTGGAATTCCACACCTCTATTATAATATGGTACTAAAATATGTACCATAGGGTCAAGAAGGTATTTTTTCGGATGGCTTTGAATATGATATCCCAAAGTTTGTGGTAGAGTGTTTGGTTTGCCAACAAAGCAAAGTTGAGACAATTAGGACCCTAGGTCTTTTATAACCATTAGCCATTCCATGCCAGCTTTGGGAGGAAGTATCACTGCAAGAAAAAATGTCATTGGTGAGGGTCATGCCTATGACAGACCTTTAAGGACCGTCACCAATGTTCCATATGGTGATGGTCCTTAAAAAAAGTTGTTGTAATTGTATATAATGATAGTCCTTTAAGGTTTGTCACCAAAGCCATTTTCAATGATATTTTTGGTGAGGGTCGTTAAAGGCCCAACACTAATTCTCTCTTTGGTGACACTTTTGGTGAGGGTCATTAAAGGACCATCACTAATTCTCTCTTTGGTGACACTTCTAGTGACGATCTTTTATTGATCCTCAACAATGCTCTTTTTGGCTACTTTTGGTGACGGTAAAAAAATGTTCGTCGTAATTAATCATTCCAATGCGTTTTTTGTGACACTATATACATGTTACTATATTTTTCGTCAAAAGATAACTATTTAAGACCATTTTGGTGGAGTCTTTTTCATTATGTGTCCAAGGTCATAGTGGTTATAGTCAATAAATTTGTTAAGAAGTAATTAGTGTGTATCATTTCCCTCAAGTCATAAGAATATAGTTTTCGTAAGAGTCAACACATGATTCATCTCTATTAGGTTTATTATCTAGCAAATTTCCATTGGATAAAGTTCCACTAGTGTGTGTAGGAACTATGTTATTTAATACATAATAAACCTCTACCAATTCTCTTAATGAGAGAGACCTAGCACTCTTCAACACTCATGGCACACCTTAACATTCTTTGGAACAATACACTAACATTCCTTAGCACCTCGCATGTCTTGGAACATATTTGTACATAGAACATCTTGCCATGAGTAAGAATCCCAAGCACATGTCAGCATGCCCTAGCATAGCATAACACTACCCTAGCATGTGTTGTCATGCCCTATAGTCCATAGCATGCCTTGGAAAACCTTGGCATAATGTTGCATTGACAAACATTAGTACTTGGAAAACATTGACACTTGGCATGTATTCAAACATACTATTAGTGTGCCTAACATGCCCCTTTTTAAAAAGATAAAGTCTCGACTTATTAACCCTCTTATGTTTTCATTTCCTTACATTTTAGCATGGTTATTCCTTTTGTTGCCTTGAAAGTCCTTGACGCATATTGGCATAGTCTGGCACCCTACACATCCTAGCATGTCTTAGCACTTGGCATGCCTTGGCACTATTTGGCATATGTTAGCACACCCTAGAACTACCTAGCACACTCTAGCACTTCTTGACATGTCCTGATATTCCCTAGCATGCCTTGCCTGTGCTTAGCAAACCTTGTCACTCCCTCCATGGCATGACAATTATCACTCATTGACAATCCCTAACACAACCTCATATTCATTGACTTCCATGAATTTTGACCTAGTGCTCCCATGTGTTGTCCTAGTACTCCCTAACACTCCTCAACATGCATTGACACTCTCTAGCACACCTTATCACTCTTCTACATTCTCTTCCACTTCATAGCATGAATCACACTCCCTGAAACACATTGGCACTTGGCACTTGCCAAGTCTTAGCACATTTGGCATGCGTTGAGATTACTTGGTATGCTTTGGAATGGTTTGATATTAAATTTATTTCAGACCAATTATTGGAAAGTAGATGAGAAGCAACGGAGTAATATTTGGCGCTTAGAATGCATTGACACTTGGCACTTGGCACCTATTGGCACATAGTGTTGGTGTGCCTAGCATGCCCCTTATGGAAAACATAAATTGATGACTTATTAACCCTATTATGTGCTCATTTCCTTGTAGTTTAACTTGTTCCTGCATTTTGTTGCGTTGACAATCCCTTGCATGCATAATTGTCACACCCTTGCACATATTGGCATGCCTTAGCACTTGGCACATCTTAGCTTGTTTGACATGCCTTCGTACTATTTGGCACATGTTAGCATGCCATAGAATTCCCTAACACACCTTGACATTCATTCCCTCACAACTACAATTACATTTTTCCATGACTTGGGAACCTTACATTCACTAGAACACCTTGGAACTCCCTAGTTGCGATGCAGTCACAAATAACCTTACTTTTTTTGTGACTTGGGAACCCAACCAATTCATTAGAGAAACAATATTGGGCCCAAACCAAAGTATCACTTTCTCTGAAATTGCTTTGTCCGCACCTTATCATAACCATAGGCTTGCCTCCTGTAAGTCCTATTCTAAACTTCTCCTAAAAAACTTCATCCTTGGGACACCTGGAATTCAATGACACTGCTTGGCACACACTCTTATTTGTTCATTTCCAAGCATTTTGACCTAGTTCTCCCTTGTGTTTTCCTGACACTCCCTAACACTCCTCAGCATCCATTGGCATTGCCTACCATGTGTTTCATTCCTTGGCATGCCCTGTCCCTAGCTCGTAGCATGTGTTAGCACAACCTCGCATACCATGTCACTATCTCCTTAGTACACTTGGAACTCATTGACACTCCCTGTCACACACTCTTATTCATTAATTTCCATGCATTTTGAACTAGCTCTCCCTTATGTTTGTTTGGAACTCCCTAACACACCTTAGTATGCATTGGCACATCTTGGCACTTGGCACATCTTGGTATGCTTCCCTATCACTCTAGCGTGTATTTGCACTACATAGCATACATTGCCACTCCCTCTTTAGCACACCTGCAACTCGCTCACACTTCATTTCCATGCATTTGAAACTAGTGTTGACTTGTGTTTCCTTAGTACTTGGCCCTAGCACTCCCTAGCATGCAGTTGCACCACACCCTAACACCTGGCACATCTTGGAATGCCTTAGCAGTTGGCTTGTCTTAACATGGCTAACATGTCTTGGAATTATCTAACATTTTTTAGTACTTCCTAGAATTCCTTGGCACACCTTGGAACTACCTAATTGTAATGCCCTCATAGATAGCTTTACTATTTTTGCGACTTGGGAACCCAACCAAGTCATTAACAAAAGAATGTTATGCCCAACCCAAAGTCTCCCTTTGTCTTAAACTATTTGACCAACACCTTCTAATTGTAACCATAGTATTTCATCCTACAATTCCTATTACGACCTTCTCCTAACACACTGTGTGCTTGAGACACCTGGAATTCATTGACACTCCTTGGCACACACACTTATTTATTCATTTCCATGTATTTTGACCTAGTTCTCCCTTGTGATGCCCTAACACTCCCTAACATTCCTCAACATGCTTTGGAAATCCTCAAAATGTGTTAGCATGCCTTTTCATTCCTTGGCACACCCTGACACTCCTTAGGTATAATTCCCTCACAACTACCCTTACTTTTTTTGGGACTTGGGAACCCAACAAAGTCTTGCCTCAACTACAACAACTTGACCAAGTTACAATTACTACAACTAGACTATGCCTTGTACACCTACTAACTGACTATAACTCATCTTAGGCTACTGATGTATAATTTCAACTTATCCAACTTAACATGTTACAAGTTACCATGTCAAGGCTCACATCCAACCATGGCCATAAAACAATTGAGAAAATATTTTACATCTTGACATGCCATAGCACCTAGAACATCTAGCAATCCCTTGGCACTATGTGGCACATGTTATCATCCCCTACATTCCTTGGCATCCTTTGGCACTCCCTAGCACTCCCTCACATTCCCTAGAAATCTTCCATGCCTTGACACTGCCTAGCTTATAACCTTGTCACTCCCTGCTCAACACACCTGAAACTCACTAACACTCCCTATCACACACTCGTACTCATTCATTTCCATGCATTTTGAAATAGTTCTCCCTTTTGGTTCCATGACACTCCTTGACGCCTGGCACATCTTGGCATGTTTCCCTAACACTCTAGCATTCCTTGGCACTATCTAGCATACCTTCTCACTCAATCCTTAACACACATAGAACTCACTGGCACT
This sequence comes from Pinus taeda, assembly GCA_000404065.3. Taxonomy (NCBI): domain Eukaryota; kingdom Viridiplantae; phylum Streptophyta; class Pinopsida; order Pinales; family Pinaceae; genus Pinus; species Pinus taeda. The sequence continues at coordinate 42,344 of APFE031012809.1, read as the reverse complement.
CCCTGTCACATACTCTTATTCATTCATTTACATGCATTTGAAACTATCACTCCCTTGTGTTCCCATGGCACCTCCTAACACTCCTTGGCATGCAGTGAGACACCCTAGCACTTGGCACATCTTGGCATATCATTACCATTACCTCTAGCATGCCTTAGCACTGCAAAGAATATCTTGTCACTCCCTTAACTCACCTAAAATCCACTAACACTGCTTGTCACAAAATATTATTCATTCATTTCCATGCATTATTTTGACCTAGTGGTCCCTTGTGTTTCCATGGCACTCTGTAACACTTCCTACCACGTGTTGGCATACCCTAGCACCTGGCACATCTTGGTAGGATGATGCCCTTGCACTATAGAATGCCTTAGCACTACCTAGCATACCATGTCACTCCATCCTTAACACACCTAGAACTCGCTGCACTCCTCGTGACACACTCTTATTCATCCATTTCCATGCATTTTGACCTAGTGCTCCTTTGTGTTTCCCTAACACTCTCTAACACCCCTTAGTATGCATTGGCACTCCTTGGAACTTGGTACATCTTGGCATGCTTCCCTAACACTATAACATGCCTTGACACTACCTAGAATACCTTGTCACTCCCTCCTTAGCACACTTGGAACTCACTAACACTCCCTATCACACACTCTTATCCATTCATTTCCATGCAATTGAAAATAGTGCTCCCTTGTGTTCCTTGGTACTCCCTAACACTCACTAGCATGTGTTGGTGCCACAACCTAACACCTAGCACATCTTGACATGCCTTAGCACTTGGAATGTGTTGGCACAAAAATGGGAATAGGGAAGAGGCCCTGGGTTTAGGTACAAGGGGCCAACAATTCTTTGTTGTAGTCTAGAACAATGTCAGCATTTTCACCTTACCCAGAGAGGGTAAGGAGTCTCACTTGGGGTGTGCCATGACTAAAGTGTGAGGGGGTAGAATGAGGCACCAAGGGAACCACAACCTACAATCAATCTTAAATCAAAGCAATCAAGCACCTACTGACCACACTATTCTACTCACATTACCTTAAGAAATCATATAGCATATTTACATATATTTAAACATTTTAAAGAACCAATATAGAACTCAACAATACATCATAGGTGAAAATTGTCTCTTTCATTACGCTTCATACAAATAAACACATAAATAAGTATAGAAGGCTCGAAGCCTGATCATCAATAACATAAATGACCCAACCCACAGATCAGAGACCAACAGAGCAAGGGTGTGCCCACCTTCATAACCCATGAAGGCTGCATTGGTTCCTGGCTCACTTGGTTTATCAATATCTAGTAATCACCAACCCTTTCCCATCCTTTCTTTTTCCTTTTATCCTATGCTCCACACCTAGATTGTTAGTTCCACTTATTTCCTGCTTGGTTGAATCTGCCCTTGGTTTCCTTTTCTCTCTACTTGCTTAGTTTCTCTTGATCTCGTCTACCACATTTCCACAATTGTCGGACTACTCTTGGTTTATGTTCCCCCCCCCGATTGTCAGCTCCCCAACTCATTCGGTCATCCCGACCAGCTATTCCTATCTTGTCTTTCTACAAAATCTCAAAATGAAGGCCCCAACAACATGCCTAACATGCCTTGGAATTGTTTAGCATGTGTTAGCACTTCTTGGCATTTCCTGGCACATGTTGTCACTCCTTAGTTTCAGGCCCTTATAGATAACCTTATCTTTTTTGAGACTTGGGAAACCAACCAAGTTATTGAAAAAATAATGTTGTGCCTAGTCTTGACATTGCCCAACACTCGTTGGCATGCATTCACACTATCTGGCATGTGTTAGCACACCTTTTCATTCCTTAACATGCCCTGAGACTCCTTAGCTATCATGCCCTCACAACTACCCTTACATTTTTTACAACATGGGAACTCAACAAAATCCTTCCTCAATTATAACAACAAATTGACCAAGTTACATTTACTACAACTAAAATATGCCTTGTTCAGCTAAGAACTTCCTATAACTCTTCTTAGGCTACTCATGTATAATTTCAACTTATCCAACTTAAAAAGTTACGAAGGCAAGGCTCACATCCAACGGTGGTCGTAAAATTAAACAACTAAGATTTTTTTTACATGTTGGCATGCCATAACACCTGGAATGCCTAATGATCCCTTCACACTATGTAGCATGTGTTAGCATCCCTTGCATTTCTTGGCATGCTTTGGCACTCCCTAGCACATTCTTACACTCCTTGACACTTAACACACCTCGTACTCACTAGCTAACAATCTCTGTCACACTCTTATTCATTCATTTCCATGCATTTTAGACTACTTCTCCCTTGTGTTTCCCTGGAACTTGGCTCTAACACTCCCTGGCATGTGTTGGTTCCACAACCCTGGTGCTTAGAACTTCTTGGCATGCCTAAAATTCCTTGGAGCTTTCTATCATGTGTTAGTACTTCCTTGCATTCCCTGGAACACCTTGTCACTCCATAGCTATCATGCCCTCATAGATAGCCTTACTTTTTTTGTGACTTGGGAACCCAATCAAGTCATTGACAAAAAAATGTTGTGCCCAACCCAAATTCTCCCTTTGTCTGAAACTAATTTGTACACACCTTATCACAACAATAGGCTTGCCTCATGCAAATCCTATTCTAAATTTCTTCTAACAAACTTCATCCTTGGGACACCTGGAATTCGTTGAGACTCCTTGGCACACCGCACTCTTATTTGTTCATTTCCAGGCATTTTGAGCTAGTTCTCCCTTGTGATGCCTTGTCACTGTCTAGCATACCTTTTCACTCCCTCCTTAGCACACCTAGAACTCACTGACAGTTCATTTCCATGCATTTGAAAATTAGTGCTCCCTTGTGTTTCTCTAGCACTTGGCGCTCACACTCCCTAACATGCATTCAAGCCACACCTTGGCACTGACACATCATGGCATGCCTATCATGCCTTGGAACTATCTAGCATGTGTTATTACTTCACTTGTAAAAAAAGAAAACATAATTTCATTAACAAATACAATTAATTATTTAATTTGTGCAAGCTATGTCGATTAAGAAATTAACAAGTTTTATTGTTTTGGTCCTTGGAAATGACATTTTTGTTATGCTGATAGTTACATCATACATGGCTTTGAACATAATAGATTGAAGATATGTCGTGGACTATGATGGATAGCATGAATTTGTATGCGTAGGAGTAAAAGAATTTTTCTCCAATTTACACTTCTCTACAAACCCATCCAATCATAGCATAATTTCAGTCATTTTTTTCTCATGGATATGGCTATGAATTAACTCAAGCATCCATGGTCTATGATTTTCCAAGACTTGAGTTTTCCTTTCTTAAGAGTTAATCCAAACAGCTACAGATATATTATCTCAATTGTTATCTTTCTAGCATGTACTCCTACAACATGTAGCCAAATCACATCTCAAAAAAGCCATCAATATTATAGTTACCAAGTCATAAAAACCTATAGTCATGATATCAAATAATACTACTTGCTTCCTCTAAGATCGACATCCCTTTACTTGGTTTATTTTCACACAATACTTAGAGTTCCCTTTTCCATGCTCTTCAACTTGCAAACATCAATCAATATGTTCCTAAAACGTATCAATTAACAAGATTCAACATCGTATAAATCAAGGTCTTTGCATCTCCCTCTCAAGTTATCATGGCTCATTTTCATTTTTCAAGAGACTGTATCGAATGTTGATCAATATCAACAGGTTTTATGCACAATCGTCATGCTTCTATACATTGAGTACCCATATGGAAGCCTACTTATTTCATCTAGTATTTAACCAATACATACAATGCACATGATTCCAAATATATCCTACCATACCTCTGAATACATGAATTCTACTTTCTAAAGAAGAGCTCTTAACTAAAGATGTGAATATCTCTTTCCTTCGTTTTTTCATCTAGTCAACTTGTTTCACGAACTGCCTCTTTCTTTGAAGAAAATGTTTATGATGAGGTTCCTTTCTCAAGATGATAAAATACTTCAATTATGCCTTCAAGTTGAAACTAAACTAGTAAATTTATTTGATGCTTGCTTCCATAATATTCTATACCGCATCTATAAACTTCTAGTGAAATATACTGTTTCCAAGATTCTTCCATTTATTGAATAACCTTATCATCAAGGATCCTCGTTACCCTTTCCTGCTAGAAGACTATTTCTATAACATACCACGTCTAAAAGAGGACATCTCTGAGGTAAAAAATCTTTGTCAATGTATCATCAATGAGAAATTGTTCTTGTTGCAAACAAGGCAACATCCTTGTCACTCCTATAGTGATATGAAACATAACTAAGGATCCTTTAAAAGGGAAAAATGGTGGTTGTTACCATCTCAATTGGATATGCACGGATTTTATTGTTAAGGAACTTGGATCATTGCTTTAAAACATGGCATCAATGGGACTATTTACTCCTCACTCCATAAGCTTCAAAAAGAAGAAACATGCCTAGTCAGGACTTACGAGTCAGGACCTCAGAATGTTGACCATTCATGACATGTTATGGGCATATCTCTTTTCTAGTAGCTAGTGAAAAAGGAAGTAGCTTGGCAGCACCATACCAACATGTCTTCAGTGATCATGTTTTCAGTATTTTCCATAGTAGCCACAACCCAAGTATGAATTAATTTGTAGCAAGCCTTTAGGCTAAAATAAAGGTTGCTAAATTAGCTAAACATCCTCTTTCCAAATCTGTAATTTTCTTACCATTCTGGAAAATCCTTTACTCAAAAATAAGGGAATGAGTCCTTACAACTTTCCTTGTCATAATGCTAATGAGCTTCAATCACATTGGAATGACTTCGAGGTCGATGATCCATGTGTGGGGTGCCTTCTAAGGCTAATATGGTCTCTTTTCCACTATCAAAACTTTCATTAATTTTTTTAAACACCATATTAGCTACTTATGCCTCCTCAATTAATTTTCTTTTATTTACCTAATTAGCGTGGGTTGTAACATACAACTACAATATAGTTACTACTTCTATAAATCATATTCTTGATTTCAATTTTGGATAAAATTTATGTTAATTTAGTTGTAGGTTGAATCCCATGATTCAAATTTTGATAAACATGCAACATGGCTTCCTTAGAATACATAAAAGTTAAGCCATTCTACTAGTCTATAATCAGCTATAAGAGAATATAAGGTAATATTCATTGAGAGATTATCTAGAATGTGAAACATGCCTATTGTAGATAATTCTATAAGAAGGTATGTTTACTAGATTCGTTAAGATTGTTTCTTCCTACATCTTGTATTGGCATAGAGAATATTGATTTTATTTTCCATGTAAAAGCTACAAGGTATAATGAACAATGTTGGAGGTCAAGCACCTATCTTCATATCTATTTCATGATAACACAAAGTATTGCATGCACATGGATCTATGTGTTGCATAGATCCATAACTTTGTTTTCATAAAGACAAAGTTGTCGACAACTAAATTTTAGATCGTTATACCACAAGGATATTTTTAGATTTGATAGTTGTCACTTGTTTGAACCAATAAACAAAATATGATACAAAAGTTCAAATGATCAAATAAATTCTCTGAGAAGCTATATGCCTGATGACAAATTTCATGTAGCAAAGGTTACTCTACAATAACAAATTGAATTACAGTAGTTTCTTACATGTACTTGAAAGTAACTCTTGGGTAGCCTATTATGGTCAATCAAGGTAAGAGCCTAATATAAATCACCCTTAAAGTGAAAAATCATAATGGGAACTAGTCTCAGGTAGCTCAGTTAAGTAAAATGTACACATTGAATTTTTCTACATTTTCCTCCATGCAGGTCGGCAAAAACAAGGATGAGCATTTCAAAAAACTAATTGTCATTCTCATTTCTCAGTTTCTATGCCAACAATGTTGTAGGATAATATCTGCCTTCAATCTTAGTATTTCTTGTTTTATTTCCTAAAGGTTTTATCTTTAAGAGACTACATCATCTAATAATTTTGCATTTTCTTGCTAGTCCTTGAGATAATACTGAAGGGTATTCCATCTCCATTCTTGGTGTTTACATGCACTTTAAAATATTACATTGCCATTATGATATATTGGGGATTTACATTTACAATTCCTATATTCTTGTTCTTATTTATGTATTGTCCATCCATGGAGTGATTGTTTTGCTCCAACTGATAAATTTCTTCTTCCAACAGTTAAAAAATAAAAATATCACTGTAAACTTGACAGACAAGTATAATTGTTTATTACCTTGGAAACTATGTAGGTGCTTGACAAGGATGGTGGATTTCTTTCAAAAGGTAACCTAGAAAGTGGTGCAAGCTGGGCAGTGGAATTGGTTGTTCAAACTATGAGGTGCCCTATCATAGTGGAGAATATGACTTAGCCACGGGAATTGCTTATAGAGGTCAATTAATTTCTTGTATTAACAGGGTTTTTATATTGCACTCAATAACTCATTTTTGTTATTTTGAGACTTGGTTTAATGTTATCATGTTACCTTTTGTTGGTTTTCATCAATATTGTAGATGATTTGTGAGGAGCGAGGGCTCTTTCTTGAAATAGCTGACATCATTTGAGGCTTGGAGGTTATAATTTTAAATGGAGTCGTGGAAGCTCACAACGACATGATCTGAGCTCACTTTGTTGTTGAGGTAATGTCATTATTGCAAACAAGATAATTAACTCCCAGACCTTTGATTCCATGTAAAGCTTCCTCTATTATTTTTGTTTGGTTTTTTTAGCATACCATAGACTTCAAAGATTGGAATTTGGATTTATAATGAGAACATGGTACGCAATTTATTTTAAGTCTGTGTGTGTTTCTAGAGTTTGAGAAAAGTCCCAAACCAAACAAATTGCTAAGGTTGATGCATAATAACTAACGCTTAGAGATTGTTCTTGGGAATTTGATTATGTACGGTTGTAGATCATAAGATACTCTAGCTATCAACCTCTATATTTCACCATATGTTCTTTATGTTCTAGCATATAAAATTGTGAAGGTGCGTGATTTGTCATGTTGTGGAATTTGGTTGTTTCAAAATATTTTTGCACACAATAGTGACTTCTTGGATTGGAAGTGAAACTCTAACGATGTAAAAATATTAATAATGTTCTAAGAACCGCACATAAATTTTAAAATCACAGTTTTAATATTTAGTGAGCCCTGGACATGCATGTTACTAAAGACTACTTGCACTTAGCAACACACGAGGTAAATCAATGATTTTTTTTTGGTAAACTTAGTACTCTCACTTAAATGTGTACATTAGAATTAGAAAATGTTCCTAACCCACTTTGTCATTGGGACACAAAGAATTGACAGACACTCCATGACACAGTCTTATTTGTTCATTTCCATGCATTTGACCTAGTTCTCCCTTGTGATTACCTGACACTCCCCAATACTCCTCGACATTCGTTGACAGTGGCTGGAATTTGTTAACACACCTTTTCATTCCTTGGCATTCCCTCAAACTCCTTAGTTATGATGCCCTCACAACTACCCTTACATTTTTTTGCAACTTGCGAACCTAACCAAATCTTGCCTTGACTACAACAGCTTGACCATGTTACAGTTACTATCAATAGATTATTCCATGTTCACCTAATAAATTCATATAACTCATTTTGGGCTACTCATATCAAATATCAAATCATACAACTTAACAAGTTACGAAGGCAATTCTCACATCCAACTATGGTCATAAAACAAGTATGCAACATAGTTTACATCTTGACATGCCATAACAATTGGCACATCTAACATTGGCACTATGTGGCACATGTTAAAATCCCCTACATTCCTTGGCATGATTTGGAACTACCTAGCACATCCTATCACTTCCTGATGCCTTTGACACCTAAACTTGTTGACACTCCCCTTCACACTCTTATTCATTCATTTCCATGCATTTGAAACTAGTGCTCCCTTGTGCTTCCCTGACACTTGGCCCTAACACACACTAGAATGTGTTGGTGCCACACCTTGGCACCTGAAACATCTTGGAATGCCTTAGCACATGGAATGTATTGGCATACCAAACATGCCTTGGAACTGCCTAGCATGTGTTAGTACTTCATGGCATTCCCTGGAAAAGCTTAGCACTCCCTAGTTGTCATGCCCTCATAGACAGACTTACTTCTTTTGAGGCTTGGGAACCCAACCAAGTCATTGGAAAAATAATGTTGTGCCCAACCCAAAGTATCCCTTTGTCTAAAACTACATTGTCCAAGCCCTTATTGTAACCATAAGATTCCCTCCTACAAGTCTTATTCTAACCTTATCCTAACATACTTTATCCCTGTGACACCTGAAATTCATTGACACTCCTTGGCACACACTCTTATTCATTAATTTCCATGAATTTTGACCTAATTCTCCCTTGTGATGTTTTGGCACTCTCTTAACACTCCTCAACATGAATTGACATTGTCTAGCATGTGTTAGCAAGCCTTTTCATTCCTTGGCATGCCTTGGCACTCCTTAGCTATCATGCCCTCACAGCTACCCTTACTTTTTTTTGGGACTTGGGAACCCAACCATGTCTTGCCTTGACTACAACAACTTGACCAAGTTACGACTACTACAACTAGACTATGTCATGTTCACCTAAGAACTAACTATAACTCATATTAGGCTATTATGAATATATTATTCGACCAATATTTTTTTTTTATAGTATTATACTTCCATTTACGAAAACCCCTTTTCTCTTATGGGATAATTTTTCTTGAGTGAACTTTCAAATGGTTGCTAATAATTTTTGTCAATACCTTATATGAAATATTGCACAATGACACTAAATGACACATATCAAAACCAACAAGATCCATTTATTTTGGTAATAGTGTAAGAAAGGGTATGTTTATCACTTCATCTGCAGATGCCCCATTTATTATGATATTCAAGGGATGTTCTACTTTTTTTTATCAAGATTTGGATGGGTCATTTTCTACATTATTTCAATACATATATAGCTCTTTTTATGAGGGAGGTATTTAGATTTATTTATTACATAATTGCTGGAAGAGTTGCATGGGTGGAGAAAAAGTAATAAGAAAGAGCGTCAAAACTTACAAAAAAAAATTCATTTTTAACTATATGGCCATTCCACTATTTCCATCTATTTGGCTACTTCAAATATATTCTTGGACCATTACAACGTTTTATAAGATTATACTTCCCTTTAGAAAATCCCATTTTCACTTATGGGTTATTTTTTCTTAAGTGGAATTTTAAGTGGCTACTAATGATTTTTGTCAATACCTTATATGAAATATTGCACAATGACATTGAATGACACTTGTCAAAACCAACAGGATTCATTTATTTTTGGTTTAGTGCAACAAAGGATGTGTTTAGGGGATGGAAATGAGGAAGATATCTACCCACGATTAGATGATGTTATCTATAGAAGTGTCCCATGAAACCATTCGAGCTTCAACCCTTTTATTGTTTCATGTTGTTTGATGCTTCCAATGGTTCTACCTTGAAGATTGAAACCAATAACTTTTGGTTATCCTCATTCAAGATGACCCTTCTAGTGTCCCCTATTTGGATAATTTGCAAGGCCTTGGTCTGGATTTCTCAAAATATCTACAATTCATGTTGAGATTGAGCTTGTAGTGCTCTCCCATATAGTAGTAGATAATCAATAGATTACTCATAAAGAAAAGGCTTCTCTAGCCCTAATGCATAAGCAGTGAACCCTTGATACAAATATTTTGTTTTCTTAAAAAACCCAATTGTGTCAATGTAGAACATTGTGTAGATAAGATTGGATAAAATGATAGTACTTCCACATAAATGCTTTAAATAACCTCACATTAGCCATGAGTGTGAGGCGGGGGTTGAATGTGCAACACTATTAAAGCTAAATCATGTTTAATTTCCTTTTACATCATGAGGTTGTTCTCCAGTAGAGTTGATGCATCATCATAAGGGAGCATGACACATATTTGTGGGGGAGAGATTAAAGTTGTAACACAATTCAAGTGATGTACACCTCCAACGTAAATGTCATTATCATATGCTTTTGTCACGTTGTTAGAGAGGTTATTTATAGACAATACATTCATTTTACTTGGACTTCATCTTTTCATGGCCTCGAATCTAAGATGGATTTTTACTAGGTACACTTCATGCAAATGAGAGGGGGTGTTATTGTTTAACCCACATACACACCAAAGGATTGGATGTTTCTCTGAGATTCCCCTTGTTGCATTTAAAGTGGGTTTACAATAGCATCAAGTTGAAAGTAATCATCATGATCTTCCTCTTCTCATTAACATCTGCTAGATTTTCCATATACATGAGATAGAGTTAGAGGGTCACCTCATATGTAGAAGCCCCATTTAATATGATATTCAAGGGACAATATATTGTCTCTATCAAGATTTGGATGGTTCGTTGTGCACATTCTTTCAATACATGTCTAGCTCTTTCTATGAGGGGGTTCTTTGGATTTAGATATTTATATATATAAGGCCTTATGTGCTATTCCCCATTTGAACTCTTTTAAGGGGGTCACCTCCTTCCATGTTGCATTGCCTACTTAGGGCCAAAATTGACAAATCAAGATTAGAACTTATTCAACTATCAAATTGGCGAGGTCTCATACCTCATCTTGGCCCTCTATGTTACATATCTCTTCAAAGAGACTTTTGAGGATTTCCCATTGAAAATTGTAGGTTGGATGTCATAGGACATGTTACCCCACTTTATATGTGGGTTTTTAGGGGAAATTTATAAATTTTCATTGTCATCTTAGCCTCTAGGATTATTTTAACATTGATAATTTTCCAACTGAGGTATATATATGTAACTCATGGATTTATCATTGGTTTGATGATGCCTTTCCTTGGCTATCTAGGACCCTAGGTGTAGGAAGAGGTCGCTTTAGCTACCACATTTAGCTTGATATTTATGATCCATGTGTATATGATATATTCAACGTGTATTATTTTTGTTGTGATCACTTAAGCAATCTATTCTAACTCTCAATGCTTTGGCTATAAGTTTAAGTTGGATTGTCCCATGGTGTTTCATAATTTTACTCAAAGAAGTGTGTCATCTTGATGGTTTGGGAATATACTTGGTGATTTGAATATTATTGTACCCTTATTTCCCTTAGTCAAATTTTATCCCATATCATTTTATAGGATATTCATTCATTTTCCTCAAGTGACACCTTTATGATTAAGAATTCATAGATTTGTGGCAAATTATTTCCCCTTTTTTCATTTGTGATGAAAGAAAAGAAAAAATTGAAAGACAAAATCATTTATGATACACTAGTGCGATCTATATAAGTTTAAATGCTAAGGTTGAAGTGCAAATTCATTTAAATGTTATATCTATGACTAGTTCAAAACTGATGAAAGCCTCATCCCCTAAGTCCTAGATATAAGAAAAAGGTGAAGGAAGGAAAATAAGGCCCAATGAATGGTAACTCATGATAATGAAACCCAAGATCTCAAAATGACAACTGCAACTATTTCTAATTTTTTCCTTTGAACACTAAATGAGTGGTGTGATGAAGGAGGTATCTCGAGTAGAAATCAACTAGCCTGAGATGAATTCCAAATTCTTGAAATATAATAGTGAGAAAGTTTGGCCTTTTTCTAACATCTTGGGCAATAAGCCACATTCTCTATGTCAAAAGAACATCCTTGAATCCCATTTATTTCTATTTCCGCCAACAACAATCTAATAGAACAATGGTAAAACATAGTGTTTATGATATAAAATAAGTTTGGGTTGGAGAACCATGTTGAATGCATGGAGGCTTGAAATGCCAAATGGAATGCAAGTGGGCCGATGTCTCATTTCTCTTCAATGTTCATGTAATAAAATTGTGTTGTGAGGGATATAACACAAAGTAAAGGAGAGAGAATTGGAGTAGGGTTGAACAACAAATGAAGCATATAGTCATTGAGAATAACAACTTGGAGTTAGGATCTTCCCTTTCATTGACAATGAATATGATTACAAAGCTCATAAAATGCATGGATGAGGGTCACATTCTAAGTGTTGCGGGGGAGGGAAAGTAATTAACACTCTTGTGTGGCTCTAATGCGGAGGGTAAGAAATAATCTACATTAGGTGTGAGTGTGGATGAACACAATATCACTAATTTACTGTTCCACTGATCATTATCCAAAGATGGGCTAAGCGTCTTGTAGCCTTGAGGGTTAGTTTCAGTAGCCATGAGTAGGATGTGAGATATCTCTCCCCATTTTGGCGAGGTCAGAGGTTCAACTCCCTTGGTCTTCTAGGGGAAAGATGCTTGGAACTTGGGCAGTGATGGTCTACCTAAGTTAACATCCATCAATGGTGGTGAAGTCTATGGAATTTTCGCATGCATA
>APFE031012809.1:3549-29465 GCA_000404065.3 Pinus taeda | reverse complement strand
ATATAAATATATTATTACTCTAATTTGATTTTCAGTAAATCTTTAAATTTATCCACATATATTATTAATTACACCAGACACATTTTAAAATGAGATAAATTATCATATATGACTAGGCATATAGAAGTAATTTATCCCTAAAAAAATTTAAAAATTAGAATTTTATCCTTCCAAAAATAAAAATAAAATTTAAAAATCAAAATAATTTATGACTTAACTCCACCTCTATTTACAACATTTCATAACAATTATCTAACCATTTGTTACCTTTCATAATCGATAAAGGTTGGAAACAAAACATTTGAAAACCATTACCTAACTACTCATTACCTCTCTACACAATCAGCTAAGGGACAAAAATAAAGTGGTTTCAAATTTAAAACACAACTTTTCAATCAGACCACCTCCATGCATAATCGATATAGGTGGGAAACAAAACATTTGAAAACCATTACTTGACCACTCATTACCTTCGTGCACAATCAGCTAAGGGATGGAAACAAAGTGGTTTCAAATTTAAAGCACAACTTTTCAATAAGACCACCTCCACGCATAATCGATAAAGGTGGGAAACAAAACACTTGAAAACCACCGCGCATTCCCTCCTTAGCTAAGGGAGGGAAGAAAAGTGGTTTCAAATTTAAAACATGACTTTTCTATGAGACCACCTCCATGCATAACCAATAAGGGTGGGAAACAAAACATTTGAAAACCACCAAGCATGACCTCCGTGCAAAATTAGCTAAGGGCGGGAAACAGAGTCGGCCTCCGTGCACAATCAGCTAAGGGAGGGAAACAAAGTTGATGAAGAAGAAATACAGAGAAGCTTGGCTTCTCTCATTTCTTATCTTGATTGTAAAACATGTTTTCAATAGTTTAATAGAGTTTTGGTTTAGCTCATTACCCAAAACAACCTCCTGAAATCAAATCCTGATACCATCTCCACAAATAGCTTATGAAATAAAACCCTGATACCATCTCCCTATCTACCATTGCTTCACTTAATACATGACCCAACCATAGGGCTTCTATGGATGTATTCATCTACCTTTTTGGATTTGAATTCACGAGAATGCGGGCATGCTTTCGAGCTTAGGGTTTATTTTTTCTTATCTACATGTAGGAACAGGACAAGATTACTAGCCTTCTATGATCTGGACATGCTGCAAAATGAGTAGCCACATAGAGAAATTATGGGCAATGATAACTCTATTTCAAAAATTCAGAAGATGATGTAAGATATGGGAGCCCACGATTTCCATTTGAAGGACATTTTCAGGCCCAATCGTGAGCATAGCATCAAGTTATTTGTGTTGAAAATGGCAACAAGAAATGCTAAAAATAGAAGTGCTAAAAATAGCACTGCTAAAAATAACAGTTTGGGTACCAGTGCTGGATTGAGCAATAGGGAATGAAAAATGGAAGTGCTAAAAATAGCATTTATTTTTAGTAGTTCATGATGGATTCCTATTTTAGTCAGTCCCTTGACTAAAGACAGGAAGTAAAACTTGAATTTGAACATAACAACTGTTTGAAAATAAATTAATTAATTCACCATGAGTTAATTAGTTGTGAAAAGTCAAACATGAAGTCTATGGGAGTACATGGAATAATTTATCTATTAATTGAGGAATTTATCCATCAGTTGAAGAGATAAGGATGAGTTCTAATTTGATTTGTAACTAGTTGGCTCAGTTAACTGAGTCAAGTCCATTTATAATTGATTTAAACATTTTTTTAAACTAAGTGAGTTCAGTTAGTTAATGCTTGCATGCATGTAACTGCTGCACTTTAGATAACTGAATATTCTCTCATAAATAACTCATGCATGTCAGTTCAAAGAAAGACCTTGTTGATATCATAGGATGGATAGTGTACTATGAGTTGGATGGATTTTTCTTATAAAGGAAAATCATCCAAGCATAAGGATTAAGATTCCTTGAGGATTGTGTAGTTTTATAGAGTGCGAGATCACTGTGAGAGATCAGTATCACACTTGGTAACAGGAGGATCACCCAAGAAAAATTGCGCTAGGAAATAGGAGGCTTGGAGGGCAGAGGAGAAGGCTTAGGAGAAGTCTTGATTGCTTGTGAGGATCCAGGAGGATTTCACAGAGAGCAGGCTAGCTATGAGAGCTAACGCTTTGTGTAATCTTGACGTATTTCCACCTTCATCTGTGAGGATTGTGCTGAGAGCTGGCTAACTATGTGAGAGCTAAGGCTTTGTATAAATCCTATGTATGATAATACAAAGAGTGGGGTTTTAGGGTGAGGCTTTTCCTGGGTTATATCTTATGTGTTATGTGCGATTGATTCCTTCTTATCAGTTATATGTGTTCTTATTGATGTTGCTCATGTTTGATTAAGCTTCTGCTAAATTGGTTGTAGAAGTAGATCAAGTATTTTGCTTTAGTATATTGCATTATCAAGTGATCTACAGGTGGAAATTTCTACATGGTATTAGAGCAAAGGTGATCAAGGAAGAACAATATACTGAGAGGAGATTTTAAAGTTTTGAGTTTTGGGCCTGGAGTTTATAGAGAAAATATGAAAATTTATGTACAAAATTTTCAGGAAAAAAAAAAAGCATATTTAGATTCCTTGGGGAAAAACCCAAAATTCAAAAAAAAATTTGGTTGCATCGGATTTTGGATGAGAGAGATATTGCTAATGTACAATTAGCTCTTTTTCGAGAATATTTCGTGACAGCAAGAAATATGAAAACAATTGTTGTGCTAGCCAAGAACCTGTATGCACTTGAGGTACAAGATGCATGCAAAGCCTTAACGAGCAAGGCAAAGGTTAGATACTTGGTGGTTGAGAGGGAGAGTAAATTACCTTTCAACATGTAGCCACAGAAGAAGTCTCAGACAATTGTGGACGAGCCACAATTGCTAAAGCAGCTTTAGGAGGTTGTGGAGTAGCCACAACTAGAGAAGCCGAGAGGAGATTGAGTGGAAGAATCCGCTCATGGAAATACCTCCAGTAAGGGGAAATTTCAAGCCAAGTGGGTAGAGGAATCACATGCAGCCATACCTCTAGGTAAGAGGTGGGGCGATGTGGAGTGATCATCCCAAGAAGGCTGGAATAGGGGTGGGATTCTTGCGGTAGCCAACCTATTTGATTCGACTTTGCTATAGGAGCCCCAATGAGGAGTAGCAGGAATGGTCGATTGGGTAGAGATATATGCGGATGGAGTGGCAGTTCGAGCTACAATGCACGACTCCCAAGACTACGTATAGGTAGTAGGTTGCAACAATGCAAGAGGCACATGAGTGTTTCACTAGTGTAGGATGGCACAGAGACGTGTGAAATGGTGTGAGATGCATGGAGTTTTGCAATAGCTCAGAGGTCATAGAGGGAGCACTTGTGAGAAACAAGTAGAGCTTCAGCATCGGAGTATGTTTCTAGCCTAACAGAGAGGTTAGTGGGGAGTTTTTTGTTCTGAGAGTTGCTAGAGCAACCACGCTTGGTAGGAGAGTTGCATGCAGAACATTCCAAAGGTACATGATCGGGTTCGAGTTGAAGCCTTTCTTGTTGAGAGGGAGTGTTGAAAATGGCAACAAGAAATGCTAAAAATAGCATTGCTAATAATAGCAGTTTCGTCACCAATGCTGGATTGAGCAACATCGAATGAGAAATGGAAGTGCTAAAAATAGCATTTTATTTTTAGAACTCAAGATGGATTCCTATTTTAGTTAGTCCCTCGACTAAAAATAGGAAGTTAAATTTGAATTTGAACTTAGCAACTATTTGAAAATAAATTAATTAATTCACCATGAGTTAATTAGTTGTGAAAAATTAAACATGAAGTCTATGTGAAGACATGCAATAGTTTATCTATTAATTGAATAATGTATCCATCAGTTAAAGAGATAAGTATGAGTTCTAATTTGACTTGTAATTAGTTGGCTCAGTTAACTTAGTCAAGTCTAGTTATAATTGATTTAAATTGTTTGTTTAAATTAAGTAAGTTCAGCTAGTTAATGCTTGCATGCATGTAACTGTTGCACTGAATAAAACATAATATTATCTCATAAATAAATCATGCATGTGAGTTGAGAGAAAGTCATAGTTGAGATCAAAGGAGGGACAATGTACTATCAGTTGGATGGATTTTTCCTATAAATGAAAATCATCCAAGTAGAATGATTAATGTTCCTTGAGGATTGTGCAGTTTTACAAGGTGTGAGATCAATGTGAGAGATCAGTGTTACACTTGGTAATAGGAGGATCACCCAGGAAAAATTGCGGAAGGAAATAGGAGGCTTGAAGGGCAGAGGAGAAGGCTTAGGAGAAGTCTTGATTTCCTGTGAGCATCCAGGAGGATTGCACTGAGAGCTGGCTAGCTGTGAGAGCTAAGGTTTTGTGTAATGTTGATGTATTTCCACCTTCATCTGTGAGGATTGTACTGAGAGCTGGCTAGCTGTGTAAGAGCTAAGGCTTTGTATAAATCCTATGTATGATAATATAGAGAGTGGGGTTTTAGGCTGAGGGTTTCCCCATGTTATATCTTCTATGTTATGTGTGATTCATTCCTTCTTATCAGTTATTAGTGTTCTTATTGATGTTTCTCATGTTCGATTAAGCTTCTACTAAATTGGTTGTAGAAGTAGATCAAGTATTTTTCTTTAGTATATTGCATTATCAGGTGATATACAAATGGAAATTTCCACACTTTGGAGCTCTCATCAATTTCTGCTACTATAGGTGAGATGGACATCGTATGTTACAGGATCGTAGTAGGGAGCTTCTGAAGTTGTTTCTAGAAATGTCAATCTTCTGGAGGATTGAACAGTTATGTAAGGTGGTGGAACCTCTCCCCACAAGTGATTAGCCCCAACTCACAGAAAATTGAGCATGCTTAATTTGCTAATTCCTTGGGGTATTCTCCCTATCAACTGATTGTTTCAGGCTGAGATATTAACCAAGCTCAAACAATTGAACAGTGTCACAGGAATGGAACCTGAAAGTTGATTGGCATGGATGGTAAGAATTTTAATCTAGAGAGAAACCCGAGGCTTTTAGGGATGGGTTCTAACAGATGATTAATATATAGTGCGAGAATCATAAGATTAGAGTAGTTCCCTAAACTGGTAGGAATTTTCCCTATCAATTGTTAATGAAGAGGGACAAATTTTCTAAGGATGGAATGGATTTGAGCCCGGTTGCTACGCTTCCAGTTAGCAGGTTGTTTGAGAGTTCCAATCTAACCAGAAAGTTGCATCGAGAAAGACTGTGTGGAATGTGCTCTTAGATAAATTGTTTTTGTAGAGAAACAACACTTGTAGCTCAGAAAGTGTGCCAAATTCCTCCGGAATGGAACCTGTGATGTTGTTTTTATACATAGCAATCTCAAGAAGGCTTTTGCAGGAGCTGAGAGTGGAAGGAATGATGCCCGTCAAGGCATTATTGAATAAATGCAGGTATTGTAGACTTTGGAGGTGCCCTAGCTCCAGAGGTATGAAGCATTGGAGGTGATTATTTGACAGATCTAGGGCTTCTAACTCACTACAAATTTCAAAGGAAGGAGGTATGTTTCTCGTGAGATAATTATTGTAAGCAATAAAAAAAAAATCAATTTAACTAAATTGCCAATGTTCTCGGGGATCTTGCCTGTCAGATTATTGAATGAAAAGCTTACAACGGTTGAAGATAAGGGGTAAGAATCAGCAATCCTTGTACCCTAAATGATTAAGCCAACCATAAACTTGTAGCTTTCAGAAAATAAAATATGCCTAACTAAATAAAAAACATAACGATATGGCAAGAAAAGAAAGGTCAATACCGTTTTTATACTCCATAGAAATTATGCATTTTTATCTATTTAATTGACAACCAAAATCATGGCGCTAGGCATAAAACCCTTGGAAAGGCGATCCTAGTCATGTTAAAGTACACTTGCATGATTTTCAAAAGTACAGTCACTCTCTTGTTGCAAGAATTCATAATAACTCACGAACAATGTTTGTTAAGCCAGTCTAACTTGATTAGTTTTTCTATTAAGCTCCACGATATATATGTTATATAGATGATAATTTAATATATATGCATTTAAAAGAAAAACTAATTTTTCTAAGGTCATTTAGAAAAGACACTTTCAGCATAGAAAGCCTCTGAAGTTATTTGTGTGCTGATTTGTGTGGTTTTTATATATATAGAAAGTGTGTCTCCCTATTTCATGTTTGATGGTTGAGGTACATGGAGAAGATTTGACAAGGTCTTCAATAGACCAACCTCTTTTTCTTGTGGCACCTAGAGTGATTCTTGAATATTTTTTTGATGTATTCATAAGTTAGCTAGTAAATGTGGTAAATGTAGTTGGAAGAGAACAAATTTGAATAGAATGTGACACAAGGTTTAATGGAGTGTTATTTTGTTTGGAATAGAGCGTAATGGAATATAATGTATGACAAAGCTATGGATGTGGAAAGAGAGCTTCGCAAATCCAATGTTGCATGCACTAATATTATTCCTCTTCCTTCACGTGCATCTGCAAATCTGGAGACTCACCAACAAAATTTTCAAAAAAAGAGATCCCTATGTAACATTGTCATGAACTCAAAAAAAATATACCTATTTCTTTGGAAAAGATAGGTTTATTTCCCAAAACAAAATGAAAAGAAGCTGACCATTACACAATTTAATTCAACATCTGAAATGAATGGTACCATTAGAATCTACTTTAGCACTCATGAGTTGGTTATGGATGGATTTCCCTTTCCATTATTGAAACTCTAATCAGTTAGAGCCTTTGTATATGGCCTTGTGTCAATGATTTCATCAGCATTAATATCTACTACATAATTTCCCACAAGGTTTCTAACGTTGTCTATTCCACTTTGCAAGCTTGACAGTCCAACCTCCTTCAGCCTTTTCAATATGGCAGGTACTTCATCTAGCATAACTCTACGAATCCACCAATTATGCAGAGTCGTCATATCTGTGCATCCCTCTGCTCCATATTTTTCAATCATGGTTACCAGAAATCGAGTCTGGAGACTGGTAGTCACTCCATTCCGAATCTTAAGTGGCATAATGGATCTTCGATCTTCAAAAACCAACAAAGAACCAAAAATCATTCGGCTCGCAGTGATCAAATAATAGAAAAACCTCAAAACTTCAGGGGAAGGCATAGCCTAGAGGAACTGAATTAGGGCACCTACAGTGATGCTTTCTTCAGTGAAAGAGATCCAACCACTTTAGGTGTACATCTATATAATCTTTATTAACCTTCTCACTCTTAATTTCAGCCAAGGGCTTCTTTGCAGTTCTTCAATCTCATTATCCATGAGAAATTTCATGGGCTCCCTTTCTAACATAATCTACACACATTAATCATCTCCATGAATGAATACAGTTCAATTATTTCATTAGACACTTCAACCATATATCCATGGTTGAAGTGCAAGACATTTTCCATAATTTATAAACACAATTACATTAAGTGAAACTTTGAAATTGAAATTCCTAAAAAAAATAATTACCTTATTCAGTTAAGATTCGAATTTGAAAGACATTTTGCTGTAAATTAGCTGCTTTGGAAAATCCATCAAAAATTAGTTGCTTATGATCCATAAAAAATAAGCTACTTTGGAAAATCCTATTTCAAAAAATGAAAATGTTATAGAAATAATATGTTGTAGCAAACTCTTTCCTTTATATCCCATGCTATCACAACAATTAAAATGAAAAAATAGATGGTGTATAACATACAACAATATATTTTCTAGAATCTTGAATTACATCATGAAAATGCTCTATGGAAATTGTTGAAAGAGAAAATAGAAGAGTCTAGTGTCCAAGAAAATGGTACTTGGATGAATCTATATATTGATGCAATAGTTTTCATTTATTATTAAAAAGGTTTGGGTTTGATCCAAGTATTTTGAAACAGACTCGTGAGTATTTAAGGAATCATTTGTATTCAAAGTCATTAATTCTAACAAAGGGATCTAGTGACCACAAAAGGAATCAAAGACAAAACTTTCCTTTGATAGGCAAAATATTACACACATGTACTTTACTAATAATGGTGTTGAGTAATGCTTGACACTTGGAAGTCAATCAACACCCTTGTCAAATCTAATGATCCATACCTTATACGATAGTATGTTCCTACTATGACAAAATCAAATTTCAAAAAAGTGAGTTTTGTACGAATATCTCTACATGATGCATCTTGTGGCCTAGATCTATCATTTTAAACATAATTTAAGGGTGAGGATTCAGATCGAGGAGATCATATCTATGATTCTCACTGCATATCAATGATTGGTTAATGGTTCTTGGTTCTTGGACAATTTATTTGATCTAGCAAATTTGTGAGTGATTTCTTCTAGTACAGCTGCATGGTTTCTCCAACGCTTTGGTCATGTCATTACTATCATCAGAATTGAGTCCGTCAAATTTCGCTGTGAATTTGAGATGCAACATTGGACTTGGACACACATCGAAAGCTTGACCTTTTTCTATTTGAAACCTCACACCTCTTGACATAGGTGGATCTGCTACATGATTGTGTGTCAATAACCAGTAGAGAACATTCACCTTGGATATCCTAGAATTTGTTCTTTCAAACTATGATCAGTTTTCAAAAAACTTGTTTCACTATGAACACATTTTGTTGCATCAGTATGCTCATCGCTTATGACTTTGTTGTGGGTGACAAGTGCATTTGAAGGTGAGGTAGAGGTGGCTTGAGCAGAGTAACATCCAAATAATTGTGTTGAATTTATGTTGATTCTAGATTCCAGAATTATCTTGAAATTTCATTGGAAAGAGATTGAATAATTGATCCCTCTCTTATTCTTAAGATTTAAGGATATTCTCAAAATCTATAATAGGCACAAGGATGCCCAAAATTTTACATGTAATTCAGTCATATATCAATTACTAATTTACAAAATTCCTGTACAAAGTTTGTACAAATTTTGGATTAATGAATTTGGTATATTTTATTCCCAGTTTTATGAGTTAAATGTCTCTGCATTAATGTGCCAACATATGATGTTAATTGCATAATACATATTATCCATCCAACCTGTCAATCATAAGCAAAATTGGGTCAAATCGCATTCAAATGAAAGTGCAACATTAAAGTATTGTGTTTTATGGAAGAGGGAAAAGGAATTATGTTCGAGGTCGAGTTTGGGGGAACTTTTCTTTGTATAACGAGTGATTCATCTAAATTGATGATGTAAATTCTACCTATTTCATCGTTTAAATGGAACCAATGGTGAAGCCTCTGTCCAACACATCACTCATTTAATATTTAGTTCAATGTTGATGCATATCGACTTCATTCATAGAAACATAAGTAGAAATTAGTATCGAATAAGTATATACAATTGTAATTGAGGATGAAGTCTGTATTGAAATTTGCGTTGATGGGAATTGATGGCAAAATCAGCTTAGTAGGTTATATACACATAACCATGGTTGTAGCATGTGTGCATCAAATCTTCATAGACTATGATTGTAGAGCTATAGAAATTGGTTGCAAAGACAAATGATTACTAGTTCGAAGGTCATAACAAAATTGTAGGCCAAACACCAAATCTCTTTATCACAAAGACGAGTTCACTTTCAATTCTTGTGGTCATGGGCTTGAAATTTTATTCCTCATGGAATGAGATATAACACTCTCTTACTATATGTTATAAAGAATACAAAACCTATAAAATTTAGAATTGGCCTTCTATCCTTTATCCAAAAATAATGAATCAATGATTGATCCTTACAATGTAGATGGGTTTGAGAAATAGAGTGCAATAAATTACATTAAGACCAATCTAGTGTGGTTTTGGAACCTGAAGTCAGTCTTCATAGAAGACAAAATCTGATGTGACTTCCAGAATTTATTGAAACTATTACTAATGTGTAATGCTTTTCATTGAATGAACTCATCGGAGCATTTTCAAGGCTCCACATTCTTGCATTGAAATAAATCTAATTGCACTTTCTAAACCAAATTCTCAACGACTGGATCTATATCTCTATTCATTACTTCATTATGCAATCATATGGGTTGAGGTGCATTAAAATCTCATGGATATGTCTAGATATCAATGATACACTCACTTCCTAATCCAAATGAGCTCAATATACATGCAAATCAATGTGATGCTAATTGGCCCAACACCAAATATTTGCATAATGTTTGAATTGTTTTAATGCTTGGTTGTAATTGGGAAAGCATATAATGCATTCAAGAAATTGCGCTGCCACAAATGTTTGAACTATGGCATACAACATCTATAGCCACTCAATATGTCTAGTAACATAACTGCACCCTCATAGTTCGAAGTCGTTTTGATTTTCACGGCTCAAAAGTAACTCCAGGTTTATTAGGCATCGACGTTCTAATTGGCACCTGGGAGGGTACTTACTACTGATAATATTTTATCTGCGTGGCTTATTCGTTGTCCCTAATGGGTGGTTTTGTAATCACTTATTAATCCCTAAATGTCCACCTGGCTTTGAATACTCACCAATCAATAATGGGTTGACAGTGATTAATTTGGTGTTTGACTGAAAATTAAAATATATTTTTCAATTTATACATTATAAAAATAGTTAATTTACTTTTTGAAAATATTTTATTTTATTGCTCAAAATGGCTTGAATATTATTTTGTAATCACTGCAATCCTAATAAAGGTGCAAATTGCAGTTACCAAACTTTCAACGGGTCGTTTGAATCATATTGATTTGCATATTTATTATGAAGTTTTATTTTATTAAGTGTGGGGGTGTTTTAATTGATGTTGTGAGAACACTGTACGATGAATTCTTTAATTAACTAGGCATTGCCAACACAATTTGGGTCATTTCAATCAATCAAAGAGATGGTTTGATAAGACAATTGATTTCAAAAAGACCCTTTCTATGTTAGGAACTCTTTCATAACATCCTACACCTGATGCTCCAGTTGCGCTACTGCATGCGGAGAATTGCACCACCATTAAATTAAATCAAATGGATGTCATTTATTACGGTAAAACAACGTATGGCAGATGTTATAGGGAGATGAAATGGGTAGAAGAAACTAGAAAGTGAATTAATTGAAAACGAATGCCAATTAGCATAAATATTGTAAAACAAAAGGAATAATTTAAGAAGTGTTTTATTTTTTTCTCATATTAATTTCTGAAAGTGCGCTAATCTAAACACGATCATGATCATTTCAATATTTAGTTGGAT
This sequence comes from Pinus taeda, assembly GCA_000404065.3. Lineage (NCBI taxonomy): Eukaryota > Viridiplantae > Streptophyta > Pinopsida > Pinales > Pinaceae > Pinus > Pinus taeda. Next base: position 18,262 of record APFE031012809.1, on the reverse strand, counting down.
TTCCATATGTAACAATGTCGTTTTTTCGATCCAACATTCAAACTATTAATATCTGAACATACAAAATTAAAATTTAATGCAAGAATAAAAAAACAATGGGATCCCTTGTATCTGAGTGAGAACGGATGGCTAGTTGATTTGTCCATCCACTAACTATGAGGCAAAGATGCTCCTTAGTATAAGTTGGTTAGAAAAACATTTGGATCCCTAGTATAAGTTGATACCACAGAGCACTTAGTTATAATCATAGTAAATCATGAGATCACTTTACGTTAAAAAAATAGAGTTGTGCAGAATTCATATGGTCTAGGTCATGAGAGTGTGGACAATCAAGCTGTGTGGTGTTGAGGGTTTGAGGAGATAGTTGCAATTCGTTATACAATTGCATATTTCTAGAATATTAGGACACCTTGTTAGACAACAGCGTGAGGCATTATTTTCAAAGCTATTACATTGAGGTGTTGTCAACTTAGTATGTGGCAATGGAAAATCTCTCTATCAGGCGATGGAAAATTTGTCTTTTAATAGCTTTTCTTTTTTGGTTTCAATATCACTTGGCGCTCATTAATACTAACATATATATTTGTTTTGTTGGCGGTAGAAATGGAAGCTACATGCCATTCCTAAACTTCACGGTGCATTTATGGCTCAAAAGAGTATGTATGCATCGTAAGACTCAAGCTTCATCTTTTTAACTTGCGGGAAAAGGAAAACTTCCTCTAGGCAGGCCACGGGGAACTTTCTATTCAGAGGTAGGAGGCCAAGATAATCAACATATGCTTATTGCAAATTATTTCAAGGAAGTTAAATATCGTGTACCAGACACAACCTTTGATGGTAGCACTCTCCACTTTTGCATGTTCTCCTATAATTTTAAATGTTTTTCTTTATGTTGACTTTGAGAGTGTTTATAACAATTACATGGTTGTGATTTAATTTCTAGTAAGAATAATGTTGAACCAGTTAAAGTTGATTTGTTTTTCCTGTTATCTTTAAATTGGTCATTAAATCAGGAGCCTATTGAATACATTAATTTTGTAATGGTATACCATATTAGATATGTTGATACAACCATTCTTTTTGTTTTTTGATTTTTAAAACCTTTTCTTTGTAAGTTTGACATTACTATATTGCTAGGCCCATGACGTGAGGTGTAAAATATGATTTATTTATAAAAAACCACCGAAATTAATCTGTAAAATCCAAGGGATAAAATCATTAGTTATAAAATACAAACATAAGCTACACACATAAGCTACACAACCACCTTTTTGTAACCATAAATGGACATGACTTAATTAAACACTCACTTCACTTCATTAATTACTCCCAACTTGAAAACTTGAAACAAAAATTTTGTTTACCTTTTTAATGGAGTGGTAGAATTGTGTTTTAAAGGGTGAGCTAGAAATTAGTACTTGAAAGGTAGAACTTGAGAATAACAAGCTATCTGATCTAGATCTAGAGACACAATAGACTGTGGAAAGAAATTGATGGTATTAATGAGTTTTCCCAGCAAGTAAGCTCTAACTCTTAGGCCATTAACCAAATTTCTGTTATCTACAATGGAAATAGTGACTCTAGATTTATTTGTATGAATAGCGACTTTGGCCATTGTCGTGTCGTTTCCTATGAGTGATTTTAATTTTTAAACTCTGACCAGTTTTTTGTTAAACTAGTTAAAGATTTGATGACAAAATTATAGTTTTCAAGCTCTTTCCTAAATCTATTTCCTTGAGCAAATTTGTCATTTTGCTTTAGGTATTGTAGATTGCTACTATGTGACATATGCTATGATATAATTGTTTGGATAAATAGACAAAAACATTGTACAACATAGTCTTTTCTAAATCTAAAGAAACAAAATTTCCAAATACAAAGTTTATTAATGAAGAACATCTTTTAGACTTCTTAGCTAAGTTATGATTATATTTCGGTAGGGGATTTTGTGTATGCTAATATTTTGTTGTCTCTCTGGCTTTTGTTAGCTAACAATGGTTAATAAGGAATGTTTTCTTGAGCAAAAATCACACATCTTATTATACTATCAACAGGAAACTCCATGGTTTTTAGGCATGGCAACAAAAATGTAGATGTCAATGGGATATCCAAAGTTTGTGTTGGAATGAATTTAATACTAGTGATGATTTTGATTTCTTGTCAGATAAAGAATGTCACAAGTCAAATTCAAATAAACAGAAGCAACTCAAGAATGAAGGTGAAGCTATTGCTTTTTGTCCAAGTCAAATTTTTTTATTTGTTGGTTGTTTTCATGTTTTGAGTGTGGACTTGTGAAATTCCAAATTGCATGTTGGTTTATGTGAAGAGATATATATATATATATATATATATATATATATTATATATATTAATATATTATATATATAAATATATATATATATATATATATATATATCATTCATGGTTTCGTGAGATCTATGTTGCATTTGCACAAAAGCTTAGATATCTAAACATCAAATAACAACAACATTGAGATTTTTCTTTCACACAACCTATAACATATTGCATTTGTCTTCATCAATTCTCTTCTTCCATACACTATCCACTTATGACATTTATTTTGAAATATTTGCTGCATTTGCTAGCTATAGGTCATTTATAGGTTACAAATGTCTTCATATTTTCACTTCTAATTTCGTATTCAATTAAACATATTGATTCTCTTATACATAACTATTTTTCCCTCCACCCACTTTTCTTAAATTTCATAACTATTAGGTACGGACTTGCAACTTTGATGCTACTTTGCTTCTTTAGTAAAATATTGGCGAGTATTAATTTATTGAAAGTTATAGAATTTATTTTTTATGAAGTTTCAAGGTCTAACTTTTAAAAGTCTAATTACTTAATGGGTGCTAGCTCAATGGAAGAGCACTTGATTTATAAGTACGAGGCTGGTGGTTTGATTCCGTCATGCCCTAACATCCATATGGAATGGCGATGATCAATGTTTGGTGATAGATGCTCTTTTGACCATCACCAATGAGCTTTGGTGACATTTTTTGACCTTATCTAAAATATGAAATGGTGACGGTCAATGAACGCCACCATATATATGGATCAATAGTGACGACCCTCAAAGGTCTGTAACCATAAATCATTGTTGTCGATATGAAATGGTGACGGTCGATGTCCATAATTATAGTCATTATTCATGACAGACCTTCAATGTCGCCACAACACCTATACTTCTGGCAATCTGGCTTTTGGTGACGGTGAAGGTACATCACCATATATATGAACCAATAGTGACGTTCATTAAAGATCCATCGCAATAAATAATTGTTGTTCATATGAAATGGTGATGGTCACTATTTGTCATTATAATCAATATTCATGACGTTCAATTTTTTGTGACCGAGGCTTTAATTTGTCACCATTGCTTATATGAAATAGTGACGGTCGCTATCTGTCATTATAAATCATTATTGGTGATAGAATTTGAATGTCACTACAACACCTATAGTTTTGGTGACGCCACCTTTGGTGACGTTCAGTTTTTGGTGACGGAGGTTATGGTCCATCACCGTTGCTCATATGAAATGGTGACGGTCGCTATATGTCGTTATAAATGATTATTGATGACGAACTTTCAATGTCACCACAACACCTATAATTTTGGCGATGCCACCTTTGGTGACGTTCATTTTCTGGTGACGAAGGCTCTTTTGACTGTCACCAATGAGCTTATGGTGACATTTTTTTCCCTTCACCAATGTCCTTTTTTCTTGTACTGTATGAATGGATTTTAATGTAGATTTACACAAGCTGGAAGGAAAGAGTGTCATCATGGTGGTAGTTGATGGACTTACCAAGTGTGCACACTATTGTGAACTATCTCATCCTTTAAAAGCCATCACAAATGCTACTACATTTGTGGAAATAGTTCAAAACCTACATGGAAACCTAAAGATCATTGTCAGTTATATATATATATCCCATTTTCACTCGAAATGTTTGGACAAAATTATTTTCTTGTATTGGTAATCAGTTAGCTCATAGCTCATCTCAGCATCCTTAATATGATGGGAATACTGAGATAGTCAATAATGTTTTGGAAGGATATATTTGTTTCTTTGTATGTGATAAACTAAAAATGTGTCGTGTGGTTACCTCTCGCAAAATGATGGTAAAATGGTTCCTTCCATACCACAATAAAAATGATCCCATTTAAGGTGCTTTACGGGTATCATCCACCATCCATCACATCATATTTAAGAGACAACTCTAAGTTTCAGATAGTGGAATATCACCTTGAGCATCAACAACACGTTCTCCAACTCTTGAAGGATTTAAAGACATTTTTCTTTAAAATTGTTGAGAATCCATTTAGGGTTATAGGAGCAGCCCAAGGGAGGAAAAAGTGGACTTCAGGGCACAGGTAAATGTTAATATATATTTATTTTAAAAGAAACGCTCACTCCATCATTGTTGCTTCTTTCCTTTCGATTAATGATTTTTGTTCAAATTTTCTTGCTGGTTGGTGGCTCTTTGCATTGTACAAAATTTTACTTTGAAAAGATTACTCCTTTTTAAGAAGTCACTTCAATGTGGCCACTATGTTATAAAAGCATATTCTTATTTGTTTTATAGGGTTCTGATCTACTAACCATGAAATAGGGTTAATATTGTCATTTTACATAGAAAGATTAATCCATCGGAAAGAATTTCCACTTAAGGATTTTCTGGTATGATACAAAGCAAAATTAACTAGCTATAGTTACAACCTTGCATTTGTTGTAAACTTATTTTTTGTTTAATATATATTTCTCTCCTCGGTTATTATGTACAAGGATAAACTTGGTCGATCTACACAATGTCATTTATGTTTAGTGATTCCATGTGGACTCTCGATGTGTCCTTCTGGATGCAGTCGGATATTAGGTTATACACGTAACTTCTTTTTTCCTGGTAAAATGTTTAGATGCGTGAGAAACCTAACCATGTTTGGACACTATTTTGCAAATTACTAAATTGTCTTACAACTCCACTATAACACAATTTATATTTAGTTTCACTTTATTGTATCGAATTATATATTTATAATTATACCTTTTCTTTCAATTGATATTTTGTTAGTTTCACACTACGACATACTTCTTGAAGATAAAGAAAGTTTCAATATTATTTTTGGTAGTTAATACAAAATTTTCTCATTATCTATTCATACTCTCAACATATAGGCAGTTGTATAAAACATCGAACAAAAATATTTATATTGTATATTAACCCACTACGTATAAAAATGATCTAGAATCACTTATGAGTACTGTCATGGTATCTATAACACATTCTTATATCCAAATTAACTAAGGTTGGGGATTGTACCTCATGGATGGGTGTTTTTCATGATTTCTTATAGGATCTAACCCTAGTTATTTTTTCCTTTTCACATATACGTTACAACTTAAGAATTTATTAACACACAAGTATATTCTTTCTCTAAATAATTAATACAAAGTTTGTTAAGAGTATATGTAACATAAATTTATGTGCATTTTTTTTTTGTTGTAACTCAACAACCATTCATTAATTCCCCTTTTTGTATATGGTTACCAACATTATCCCAAATTTGGTCTTATAATAGTCTTTCGTAGACATACTCACTACCTACGAGCTTACACATTCATATTTTTCTCGACACATATTTTCATGTTGCCTTTTTCCTTTACGCTAGTTATTTACAAAATTTCTACTCATACACAATTTCATAATTTTTTCTTACAAATATAGGGACGATGGATAAGAAAAACTTATCTATAAAAAAAATTGGGAAATATGCAAAGGGTTCTCATCATGGACACAATTCTAAGCTATCTAAGCTATTTTCTCACCTAGATACCCCGAGTTTCATCTCTTCTAGTCAAGGAATCAATTTTTAAGCAATTTAGTGAATATCTCTTTGTAACCCCATGGAGTGTCTTACTTTAGTTTGAGAGTTTCACCATTTTTTCTCTCCCACTAGCATTGTTTGTAAACTACTATCTTTCTCTTACATAGTAATTCCAATCTAAAAAACGAGACTCATGGAATTTATCTCCAATCATTTACTTCTGATCTCTATGTGATCTTCTAGACTAATGGCATTTCTCTCCAACAATTTTGTACTAATGGAATTTATCTTTGGCTATTTACTTCTAGTCTCTCTCTAATTTTTTACTAATTGCATCTATCCCCAACGATTTTTTCTTGTTAGCATTTTCTTTAGCTTTTCTATGTTTTTCCATTATCCTCTCTTTTTTTTTCCATGGGAATAGGAAATAGGAGGATTTTTTTCTCTTTTGTCATTTCCCCTTCTTAGAGTATAACTAATTCTCCAACCACTTCTGTGACTGTAAGGGATTTAATTCTACCTAATATCCCTTTACATATTTTCAAAAATATTAACACAAGTTTTTTTCATTTATCAACAAAAATAAATATTTAGGACAACCAATATTTTTATACATTTAAGTTTTCAGGAATAATTAAATAATAAAAGCCATAAGTGATTAATATTAAACCAAATATTAGAAACATCGTAATATAAACTCAATATTATAAACCCTAATATTAAAACATATATTATAACATCATCATGGTTGGCTATTTAAACAATGACTATCAAGGTTGACTTTGTCTCACTATGTTAGCTAATGTGGTTGAATATGTTTGACTATTAATACAAATCAATGATAATCACATGAAATTAGGTTTGACAAAAATGAGGATAGTTGATTGTCAAATATAGTTAAACATGATGGATCCCAATTGGGATTTGAAACGTTGGCATAAAAACACTCATACTGTGGGTTCTCCGGTTATTATTTCAAAAAATAGTTAAACATGGTTGAACATAATTAAGAACATTAGCGGATGTGGTTGACTGATTTTGTAATGTCGCAATGCAACGCTGAATAAATTGCAATAACATTGTGACAATGATTGTCACAATGCGACATTTGATATATTTTTGTACTACTCCAACATCATAATATGTCTGATTACTAAAATTTTAATATTAAAATGAAATATTGAAATCATATACTAAAACTAAAAATATGGTAAACATAGGGTTGAGAAAGTTTGATCATAATCAACTATTTAAACAATCATTGTCAAGGTTGACTTGATTTGGCTATATTGTCTGATGTGAATTACTATGTTTGAATATTAATATTAATTGATAACAATTATAAGAAATTTTGTTTTCCTTTCATTGAGTGTTGACCATCGAACAATATTATTATTATTATTAGTAGTAGTAGTAGTAGTAGTAGTAGTAATAGTCAATATTATTATTATTTTTATTCAAATTTATTAACATTAATATTTTTGTTACTAAACATTTTTAAATCTTGATTGTGACAAAATGAAGGTGACCTTAGATGGCTAGGGTTGACAATATTTCACTTTTCTGAACCATAGTTGACTATAATTGGACATGATTGAGTTATGTTGGATGGGGACAATTATGAGTGAACAATATTGACTATTTTTAAATATAATAAACATAGGGTGTACCAGGGATGGAATTTGACGGGCATTTTGCCCGTCATAAGGCTTTTTGCACGTATTTGATGGCTGGAATTTGTCATTCCCCGTTTTGAGTGACGTGCCTGGAAGAGTTAAAGATGGATTTTTGACGTCTGGAACTTTTTCCAAAATGTTTTTACGCACCAAACATTCTTACGCGGCAAGTTTTTTCATATAACAAGGTATTTTTTGGGCAAGTTTTTTTAATTGAAAATATGCTAAATTCTAATCAGCGTTGGTATAGTTACAACTTACGCCCCTTTATTTTTCATACAGCAAGGTATTTTTTGGGCAATTTTTTTTAATTAAAAATATGCTAAATTCTAAATTCTAAACCCGACATAAATTATGTGGGGCATGTATGATATACGTGGGCTTTACATGTAATAAAGGGAGGTCGGCCATGAATAAGAAACCCCCTTAACCTGAAGAAGGAAACATATATATATATATATGAGTGAAGGAAGAGCTCATTTCACTCATCGACTTTCGCTTGAAGAGCTCTTCGCATAAAAGACAAGGGAAGTGCAAAAAACGAAGCATAAGTCTGAGGATAAAGATTTTGCAACATTCGAACTTACAGTCTGGTAATAGTTCTCAAGGACGCCGACATCAGGTAATTTGACTGTGTTTAAATTTTTCCCATTGATTGCGGTTCATTTAAGCATTTCCTTTTCCAGAAAAAGCCGTCAAATCACGCTCTACATGTTAAATAGCTGAAAATACGCTGTTTATTTAGGCTTTTACACGTTAAACGGACGTAATATTGCGGTAATTATTCATTTATCGATGTTAGGTTTGAGTTTAGGGGGATTTGTTTTAGGTTGAGGAGTAACGAATGAGCACCCTTTAATTGACTTTTTACCTGGAATAATTTTCTTCTATAAATTTTTTCCACATGCTGTCAATTTTTTTCGATCATGTGGGCACACGTTTCCAGCGAATTTGGACCAATTTTGCGTATTTGACTTGGATTCAAAGTTTTTTCCTGCCATTAAATATATGAAAATTTTCAACATAATTATTTATTGAATGGTAATTTTTTAATCAAAACTTTATTAGCGAAGGGTTAATTTATTATGATAACATCATTTTTGAAGGGCAAAATTTTTAATATAACGTTTCTTGACGGGAAGCATAAGGATCCAAAACGTCAAAAAAAAATTGTATGACAGGTAAAGAGAAATCCAAATTCCTACCCTGGGGTGTACCAAGTTTGATCATGATGTGGTATTTAAACAATGACTATAAAGATTGACTTCATTTAACTATATTATAAATCCAATATTAAAATCCATAATATTATAAACACTATATTATAAATCTTTATAATAAACTCAGTATTAAAAATCCCAGGATTAAATACCAAATATAACCCAATATTATAAAACCTAATATTAATCAGATATTATAAAACCTAATATTAAACCCGATATTATAAACTTTAATATTAAACCCCAATTTTAGAGAACCTAATATAAACCCTATATTATAAATACAAATATAATAAAACCAATATTAAAAGATGTAATATCAAATCCTAATATTATAAATTCAATACTATAAATCTTAACGTAAACTAATCTACAACCATTTATATCCAACTTTAATTATATCCTTCACTCAAAATGCTCATTTGCTTTTGTCATACCTAATATAAAATATGATTATATTACTCAACTTCAAACCTTTACTCAACTTTATTTTGACCATTGTGATATATGCTCATTAGCTTTTGTGATATCTAATATAAAATATAATCATATTACTCAACATAAAATCTTTATTCTAGTTATTTTGATCATTGTGAATTCAGAATAAGAAATAAGTCCAGTGAGTCTAGAAGAAGTAAATAACATGCATAAAAAATATAACTAGAAAGGAAGGATGCTTTTAAAGGCCAATCACATTACATTACTACAACAATTGTACTGGCCCTATATGATAAGAGAAAACACTCGAGCCACACTACATTAATTTTTTCGGATGAATCTACTATACGATTTGGTGTAGTTTGTGTTAGCACTCTTTATTTCTACCAAGGCTAAGAAAGGAAACCAAAGAGGTAACCTCAAACCAACTTTGGACATGGTAGCTAGCCCTCCAAAATCAGAGATGGCTCTCTCTAAATCAATCCTCATAGCCAATGGAAGTGAGTCGATAATACTAGGGTTTTACGCTAGGTATCAGCTCAGTAGGATTTTGATTTAGGTTTTGTTGGATATGAAAAAATAGGTTTAGGAACCAGGCCAAATGGATCAAATGATCAGTTGCAGTCATTTAAATGAGGCAAGATAGATGTAATCAAGGACTCAAATGGATCTATCATAGTAGTATGGTGATGAGGAAATCAGATATTAGGAACTAAGAGAGAATAGATGCATGAATTCACTTGTTTGGAAGATAAAAACACTTAAATGATAATCTAAAAAAATAGAGCTTTTTTGGCATTGATTTTTTTTTTTAAAACTTAATATATTAACATGAGAAGAAATATGGATAGCTTCTAGAAACATATAAAAATCAAAGGCATAAGAATAATAAAGAAAAAGGTGTCACTCACTACAAAACATGAATCCTAGAAAAATAGCTGCAGCAGTATATTAATTCTACCAAAAAAATTAAGTACACCTGTTCCAAAATGTTATATTTTCAAGTATCAAACCTTTTGCACTCTGAAATTCATGAAATATATACAATTATCTCATTTTTAGACAAAGGGAGTTTACCTCAACCATCTCCCAAAATATAGAAATAATTACATTAAATTTGGCACTCCCTACTAGGAATAGGGACCGAATATTTGAGAGTAGGGGTCAAATATTAACTCTTATCTCTTGAATCATGACATATATTACAAAACTAAAGGAGGTTTTTGTAGATTAGCTTTTTTTTTAGAGAAGCCACTCTCCATTTTCCCAAATTCATCTCCATATCCTCATAATATGTGCAACACCATAACAAGTAAAACACGAAATCATTAAATGTTTAAATCTATAAACCTAGGATGTAAACATCCAATCAAATATTAAAATCCATGATAAATGTGAAGAAACTGATTTTTTTTTTTATTTGGCTCTCTCTTGACAAACACCTCCTTAGGTTTCTTAAATTCCTTCCCAGATGTTATAAAAGCGTGCCAAAAAACAATGACTAAAAAGTAAAACAAATTCAAAATTAGATTTTTTGAATATAAGCCTCGAATATCGCTACATATCTCCCAAATAATAACACCCGTGCATAAACTGGAGGAGGTTTTTTTCTTTGGTATGGGATTAATAAAAACTTCTTTCACTTTTGTAAAATTCATTTCGACTACTTCAGAAATTGATTTTGAACTAACAATGTACCTGTGTGCAGAAAACAACCTCAAAAGACCCATGACATTTTCTGATGATACTTTTGATGGTGACCATGACCTTAGGATTTTGAGGATAGTAGGATATACATTATCCATTTAGACGTTGAATCAAGAACCTTTGCCAACCAAGAGATATGTCAAATTTAATTTCAAAATATTATAACTTGATCTAACACTATAACCAATAGTGAAAATAGTAATTTTGATCATTGTGATTATAAGACTCTAACATTGGCACCAATGGGGATGAAAGCTCCTTTAGGAGGAGTCAAGAACACCAGGCCAGGTAGCCTTGTTTATTGGGTAATGGAGTCACCGTAGCTATAATCTTCAAACTGACTCAAATTATACTAAAAAATGAATTGTACCATCAACTACAAACTCAACTAGAAATTAACAGCAAAAAATATGTTCATAATGTTGAGCTTGTTCATCACACCTTATCTACTCTAACTGATGCATAAGCAACATGATCAAGAGAAGTCAAAGATCTAGTATAACCAATAAAATATGTGACTACTTGATCGATGCTTGTATTCAGCTCCGCCAGGCATAAAGAAAGATTTAGAAGATGGAAACTCAAAATGATACCTGAGTCTAAAATGTTTGTTGGTTAATAAAACAAACTTCACTTTTTCTAATGCTTGTAAAAGGCTGCCCATGGGGTCCTAAAAATCATGAAACATTACCTCTTGTTGATCAACAAAAAGAAGCAAGATTCTTTCAAATATAATGGATGATTGTTCTTCTTCATTTAGTTGATCCTTCTTAAATGGAAATGCAGCAGTGTGATCTTCCATTCCCTCTAAACGAGAGACAAGATTTGTATGTTCTTGTAGATCTTCAATTGAGGTAGGAAAATTAGCATCAACACAAATATATACAAGTGGATTTTCATGTATATCATAAAAATAATTTTCTAGGCTTTGAAAAAGTTCTATATCTTGATCATTTGAAGGCTATTGAACATGTTCATCAAACTCAAGACAAAAAACTTGTTGTACATTGTTTTTTACTTCAACAAATAAATGATAACTCTCTATAGTTTCTCTACAAGCAAACTCAAAATTATGAACTCAACATATTTCTTCCTGAATTAAAAGCTTAGAGGAGGAAAGTAATGAAGGGGAGTTGTAAAGAACATCTTTATATATATCTTGATCGCTTGATGATTGGCAATACTGCTGAAAACTATTATCGACTTTGTATGATGGAATATCACTATCATCTTTTGAAGAATTATGCTCAAGTTTTGTGTCATCGACAGTAGAATCCATGATCTTCTCATGTTTGTGAAAAGGGTTTTGATTCAAAGCATACAAGACTTCATCATCCTTAAACTCTTCATTCCCATAAGAACTTTCCAACTCTTCAATAAAATTCTCAAAGTGATCACAACAATCCACAATCAAAAGCAAAGAAGGATAGGTTTCTCTATACTTCTCAAAAAATGCCAAGTGAAAATCCTTGAGAGAATAAATACAAGAAGGAGGCAAAGTTTCATACCAGAACTGTGCTCTTTCTTCTAATGTGACCATTAACATCTTCTTTTTTTGCTTAAGCAAGAGACGGTCCTTCTATTGACTTGGGAAAGAAAACAAATTACAATGGTTACAACAAACACACATAGGCGCAAACCCCCACAAAGGAAGAGGGATAATTAAACCAAGTGCCATAAAAAGCTCAAAATTTAAAAAACCAATGCCAAAGCTTCCTTGGAACCAAAAATGTGCATGAGGACCACTTATTCCTCTCACAAGTTAGCCTCCATTTACCTTTCTCTTTTTAATCTGACGGCTTAAAAAGAAATCTCGTGGAGAAGTAGCTAGTGGAATACTCCCTAGACTGCTCGTCCAATTATGATCGTCGATCGTTCTCCTTCTGATTTGACGGCTAGTATCCATATCACTCAACTAAAAAGCTCAATGAATACCACGTGATGAGGGCAATATTCCTTCCTCATCCCCGACCACTTGTTTCTCTCCGAGTGGCATCGCTAGCTTTACATGAAAACCATCTTTGGGGTTGAGGGCGCCTGATAAAGGTGGTGAATCGTAAGCCATTTAGACCTTCCGTCCCCATAAACCTACATGACCATTTGTGGCCATTGGTTGTGACCCTCCTGATCTGAAGGCCAGAATAAATATTGTGCATCACATAATATATAGGAATATTGTGCGATGAGGGTGGTATTCTTTCTTCTTCCCTCGCCATGCGTTGCTTGCTGAGTGGCACCATGTGCCATCCGAGAAGACCGCTTCTGGATCAAACAGTGCCCAATGCAGATGGTTTATCTCGAGTAGTATTTGACTCTACTTTTCTATTCCCCTGGTCCCCAAAGCATTGCACGAGGAAGCCATGCCCTAAAGGGTCGCTTCATGCATGGAAAATACTAGGATTTGCGTTGGCCTCCGTTGTCGTTCTTCACAGTGGCCTATCTCCTTGAAGCTTTTTCTTTTTAGCAGATAGCTTCCAGCCTAATGAATTCCTCTATCTAGGTTTCCAGTAGCCCCCAAGCTAATGTAGACTTTGTTAAATTCCTATGCGATCATAAAGTGTACATCCTCTGAGAAACTGTCTAATGTGACTTTATTCCTCATTTACGTAGAGAGAAATATTGTCTCTATATCTGTTCTGATAGTTCTGTCTCACTACAAGGGCCAAAGATTAGTATTAATCTCTCATTCTATCATTTGTTACCTCCTCCCACTAGCAACACCCATCGATAAGCTTGCTTCTAACCCCCTCATTGGCTAGCTAGTCTGCCACTTTGTTTGCATCCCTACGAACATGCACAAACCTGAGAGATCTTAGAATTCTTAGGTGTGATTGAATTCTTTGGTAGACTTGCAGAAGCTGCCAATGACCTTAGATTTTCTCTGGTGCTACTCCTGTGTGTATCTTCTTGACTGAATTAATGACTAACTCTAAGTTAGCCTCAATGATGACATTATGAATGTTCTGCTTGAGAAATATTTCCAAGTATAGTTCCATCACCATGAGCTCAGCCATGTTGTTGGTTGCCTTCCCTAGATAACTGTGGAAAATGACCTGTATGTTGCCCTCGTCATATCTCATGACCCCTCCATACCCTATGTCTCCAGGATTTCCTTTTGAGGCTCCATTTATGTTAAATGTCAAAAAAACTTGTGAAGGGGCTTGCCAAAAAGCCTTTCGTTCTGAGTTGTGCTTGGTAATCTACAGAGGACACTAAGGGAGATGAACCTGAAGCTCTAGCTTTTCCAGGATGATAGCCTCTCTGTGTCCCTTGAGATTTCCAGAGGAAACACCCCCTAGGATGTGGATAGTCTCCTTGAGTTGCTTGAGGATTAGCTTTATGATGCTGCTCACCAGGTCCATTTTATCTTTGAAAATCATGTTATTGCACTCCTTCCATACATTCTAGATCAAGATGTTGAAAATAATACTGAGAGGGGGGGTGAATCAGTATTATCTAGTCCTTTTTCCAAATCTTCCTTATTTACACTTTGAATTATTTTTGCATATCAGTACCATAAAATAATGAGCATGAACAAGAAAAACAGACAGTCACATCAAAGAACACCAGATATAAGGTGGAAACCCAATGTGGGTGAAAACCACCTGCTGCAATATGTCTCTATCTTCTTTCAAATTAGAAACTCCTTTTACAATGGTCTTGTACTGGTGCAGTCCTTTACCAGTACGCAGGCTGCAACCTGCAGAGAGCTACAACTCTCTCTCGTTTTCCAGTCTCTCCTGGAAGGGAGCTACAACCCCCTACTTCTTTTCAAGGACACTTTTCATAAATTTTCAAACTGGATCCATATACATCAA